>JABASI010004930.1:0-13163 GCA_019776505.1 Tomocerus nigrus | reverse complement strand
AAATAATTTTAACCCATTGGGACAACCATAAGCGAAGCTACGGGCATTTGCATATTCAAGTGCAGCTAAATAAGTAGGAAAGGGGATCTGAGTAAGCACCAAACGTCATCAATGCTTGTATGCGCAGAATCAGTCAAGGATAAGTCAAGGACAGGTTGTGGGAGTTTATAGTATTGATATATCCATTCTAAAATAAAATTGTTTTTAAGGTTAGGGTAACTTGGGATTTCACACTAACTAAACTTAGTTAGTTAGCCTTAGCCCTATTATCTTGGCTACTAAACACACAATCACAGTGATTTGTATGGTTTTGAGTTAACAAACTTGGAAAACAAAATTGGCGTGGGATAGACTCTCATCTCTCCTATCATTTAATCATGCACAATTTTGTTGTTACATTATTTACAGCGTTTCTTTGTAATTTTTGAGTTCTATAATAATTAATCTATCGGCACATTCATAGGCTACTTTGTAATCATTCGGACTTCATTTCTATTTTGTGTTCACTAAATTTGTCCGTTATTTTTTCCGCGATTATGTGCTATTTTTTAGGTCATTTTTGACTCATATTTGACAAAAAACACCTAAATTTTTCGAAACGCGAATATGTGTGCTTTATAATGTCTATATAAGATCTCAGCCCCCTCCAAGACTCGGTTCTGTTCTGTATACGGGTATATATAGATACCTAACTTAGTTGTTACGTTATTTACAGTGTTTCTTTGTAAATATTTAGGTATTAATTAATATTCTATCGGCAGGCCCATTGGTTACTATTGCTATGTATTCATTCGGACTTCATTCCTATTTTGTGTTCGCTAAATTTTAGTTATAAATTCAATCTCATACTGCGTTTTATTATTTGTATTTTATTCATAGATTTTACAGGGCTGTGTTGGTTAACAATGCATAATGTAGTGCGTCTTATATAATCTTTAGCTGCTTTTGAGCATGAATAAATATATTGTGCCTTTAAAATTACACAAATTCTTTTATAATTATATAAAACCATCACTTCCAATAATTGTAATTCCCATTTTTCATTTTTAGTCATTTATTATGTTAAGTTGTCAATACCGGAGGACACTTAAAATTGAAGATAACCTAAACCTGCTAAAAGAGGCATAACTCTGGTAATTTAAAGAACAACGTCTTCACCTATGGGTCTAAGTATCTTCTTAAAAGAAAGGCAGTAATTTCCAAATTGTTTGCTTTCTCTTCATTGTAAACATACACAACTAAATATTTCATATGCCTGCTGCATAATAAATATTTATTACCGTTCATTGCATTTGTCAACACAAAGGAGATGCTGCTGATATAGCTAAATCGATTTCAATTGAGTGACTTTTCCCTATATATATGTACGAGCAATAAATCGAGTATGTTTAAATGAAATCCAGTAACAGTTATGTTTACACTTTATGGTTCCGTATTCGTATGGAGGATGCATTATAAAGCGATAATTTCATATTTGAGGTTCAGAAAGAATATGTTAATGTCACTATGAGAATTTATGGTCGAGAAAAGCTGCACTCGTTTTATGTATTTAGCTCAGATAACAGAATAGGGTTTCATAACAAGGTAGATTGAGTGGGAGATGCATGGGCTCTCTGGTACTAACTACATGTGATCAACATGAACTACATGTGCGATTAGATTAGCTACATGTACATCAATCATATCTATCCATTTCTGCTCTCTATTTATTGTGCTTACAGCCAAAGTCTATTCAATGATTGAATATATTTATAATTCATAATATGGAACATCTGCTAATGTGAATCACATTTGGGAATCGAATAGCTTTCAAGCATTAATTTCTGGAGAGGCTTACAACGAACAGAAAACCTTCATGCGCAAGTATTGCATAACGTGGGTTCTTTACTATCATTGACTAGATACACACACACTAATATAATAATCAATAAAATAATGCACAATAACGTAATAAATAATAAAAAATATACTAATTATATTTGTTTTTTAAAGGCAAAAGTATCTGACTGAATACAGTTTAAAGATTTATTCCATTCAATTTTTCGAAATAGTTTCTATGAGGAATTTCAATTAAGTAGCTATGAATCTTTACTTTAATTACAATTCATTTCTGTATTATTCTAGCACTTTTTTATATACAAGGTATAACGTGTAGGTACATTTCCCTGGCTACTTTAATATTCTATAAATTATTTGTGATACAGTTCCAAACTTCTCGCCCACTTCCGCTCATTAATCTAGTCAAATAGTACACTGAGGATAATGAGTAGTAATGTGAGAATAGAAACGGAAACAGAAGTAGAATGTCTGGATGGTTCCCCAGGTCAGTCCATAATTTCCTAATTTCAAATTTGACTTTAGCTCCCTACTATTATTTATTTTAATAATAATCCTTTCATTATTAAAAATATGCCAAAATTACGTAGGGGTGTCAACCAGTAATATGCTGTGTATTAATAATAAATATTTTTGAATGCGTGAAATGCTAATCCTTGGAAATGACATCAAAAGTCGTAAAGTTACTTATTAACAATTGGTAAATACCAAAATTTATTAAAAGGCCTGTAAAGCTTTTCGAAGAAACGATTAAAAAAATAGTAAAACAGAACAAATGTATAAACAATAAGTCATAAGTAGTTAATCAGAATTTTATCGTAGAATGTGAAAGTCCGTTACAATTGCGTGATTTGTCCTGAAATGTTATTGTTGTCGTCAGTACTTCAGACAGATAATGTGGTATGTTACAGTGTGTGTGTTACGGTAGTATCATCCTGCAGGTACGTCTATATCTTCTTCCGCTACTTATTTTCTGCAAAAACAAAACGAAAAATTCAGATTAATTCATATTTGTGCTAGGGACGCTATTTACATTCTGCTTGCAATTCATCCTTACAACCGACTGACTTGCTTGCAATAAACTACGATATAAGCTTGCAAGTGATAAATAAGATTATATTCTTTTTAAAAAGAAATCAAAGTATAGAGGGTATTTGTAAAAAAAAAATGCAGTAATTGAGGAACACAAAACGTAAATGACAGAAAATCTACATACTTTCCAATTAGTATTTAAAATAATTTAGGCTTACCCCCAACCACCCCATTGGCCACCAAAACCACCATGACCACCATGGATATGATAGCCAGAACCCGAATTATATCCTCCTTGACCTCCGTTAATGTAGCCAGTGTTAAAATTAATGTCACCGAATTGCCCTAAATATTGTCTTTTTTCCCGTGAGTTTTGACCTGCAAATGAAAAAGTAGTTAGTTAGTTAGAAAGGTCAAATTTTTGTCATACAAATTCATTTTTTCTTCTATTTAAAGTTAATTGTATTTGAAAATAGTTTCGAAAGCATTTAAAAGACATAGAATTTGAATTAGGTATTATTTATTAGGTATTTTAAAAATCTGACCTTCGGCCTCTGTTGGTGCAGAGCAGCAAAAGTTGAGGGAAACGAAGAGAACGGCACAGAAAAGGAAGATGGCCTTGAAATTCATGGTGACTGGGATTGAAATGTATTTACGAGTAGAAATCGGTGGTTGTTGGCTCCTCAGCTAAGTCTTTCAGACGAGATTGTGTCAACTCCAACGACAATGAGAAACTGATAATTTGTTCCAAAAGTCTCTGGCCTTTTATATTGGAGAACGAGGGCTATTTTTTACATGTAAGAAGTGAATGGACAGTTTGGTCCGTTAGTGTAGATTCAGAGAATAAACCCGACGTGGAAAAAGATTTGGCTACTTTCTAAAAAATATCTTTAAATCTATATAATGACTTTTTAAACATACATGACAACATATCAGTACGTTGCGGAAAGAATAATTTTTTTCAAAGCCGATATTAGGAATGGGAATTCCAACTTAGTTACCTTTCATAAGATGCAAGACCTTACCACGAGGAAGTACGTGTGTTTGGTTGGTTGGGGTCAAAAGGAACCTCGCTCGGTATGTACGGATTACAATTTACAAGTACAAGTTAACTTACAGCTGCATTATAAATAGCATGGAATTATAGATATACAGATAAATGAGTAATGCAGTCATGATAGTCTTGAAGCAGCCACAAATTCTAAGCCGTCCTAACTAAATAGTTTCAAGAATTCCAAAAAGTCTAATGACGACGGCTACTAAAACACACAAAAACGTAGAAATAGCTCTAAAAGATTACTACAAATATGTAAATAACTAAGCGTATAGATATTTAGGTTTTGATCGACGCTCTCTAAATGAGCCTGCACTGAAGACTTATAGTACCCAGCACTCCAGAAATTCCAATAACCTTCGAACCAAATAGATTAATATAAGGAAGGACGTACATAGATTTTTCAGAACTGAGTAAATGATTTAGCAATAATTTACGGGGGTCGATGTCCTCTATTTGTAATTTCAGAAATTGATCCATTATTGTAATACGGATGCATTTAAAAATCTGATAATCGTAATATGGTCAAACAATATTGGTAGTAATAATAAATAATATTAAAAATCAGTAGCTCTATTAGTTTATTATGCGATTTCAGACATAAAGAAAGATTATTAAATACCTATCTACTATAAGTAATCTTTCTCTGCTCTTGCTCTTGTAAGTAGTTTGCTCTTGAAAGTACGGTTTGACATAAAAGTTCCTACTCTACAATCTACAACTAGGACAACACACCTATAAGTACCTACTTAATTATGCCAGTGCATAACAACGTGATATAATAATATTTTTGTGTAATCATTTCTTTTCCAAATAATGAAATTATAATGTAATAGGGCCATTATGTTTTTATGATACTATTTATTTACCCTGGTTTTTATTATTGTTTTATTCAATGAACGAAACGCAAAGTTCAGGGACGTCTCTAATTTTATGTATAATATTGCAGCATTTTCTATTCCAGCATTTTGAAACAGTTTAAAATTGGTACCTAATTAACTTCTAAGTGGAAATAAATGCTTCAAATTTAGTTTGTGAAAATAAAAAGTCATGGTGAACGGCGATGGTGGGTAAATGACCAGGTCAGGTCTTTATAATACATAAGTAGGCTCGCTAATGATTTAAACTGAATGTACATATAGAAAGACATGTCTTGTGTAGGACAACAAAAGCATTGCTCAGATTGAAAATTAAATGTTATTACAAAAGAGAAACATGATAAGATGTCCCTGGAATCCGTCCCTACGTCAGTCAGCGTCAGAATCACATTGCATGAAATTAAATGCACTCTGTGCATGTCTCAATGGTGTGGATTTATATATAAGTCTCTATTAAACTATTAAAGTTTCCTGCAAAAAGAGACATTTGACTAATGTGCTGTATGTTCCGATTTTTTTCCATTTGTTGTGTGGTACTTATGTAAATTTATGTTTCAAACAGGTGAATTTAATTGTACGTCTCATTAGGTCTCTATATCCATAATTATAGTCAATTATTTAATATTTATATGAAATAATTTGTCATGTTGATATTTTTGATAAGATGGGGACCGTGCAACATATTCACGGAGACTACAGACGCAATTGGAAGAATTTCGCAAGTTTGCTCGTTGGAACAGTAGCTTACTGTACATCATAGGATTTATGATAATATTAGTACTCTGTAGTGCTCTGGCTTATTTTTTCATATACAATAAAGATGAATCAGGAGCTACACTCCAGGACCAAAGCCAAAGCAAATTAACGGACGGAAGAAATTCTACAGATTTGAAATTAGTCACATTGACTTTCGAAGAAAGCAAAGCAAGTTATTGTTCTGACATTGAGATAGAAAATATATCTCTTAAGTTGATAGCCAAAAACGACAAAGAAAAGTGGGAAGATTGGATATTTGGATGCAAAGGATCGGTGGCGGAACTGAACTTAGAAGGGCCATTTTCCTCTGAAGACTTATTGCATTTCGACAATTTATTCGGCAGTTCCACGACGAAAATTCAATTGTTTGGCCCGGAAATTTGTTCCAATTCCCTGGCATTAAAATCTGATGTCAGAATTTTTAAGAATGTCATTTCTTTTGCCATTTTTAACAGTACAGAGCAGTGTGACGGGTTGTTGGACGCATTTTTTGAAGAGATACCAAAGAATCTAACAACGGTTGAATTCAATTCTGTTGTAGTGTCTCGAAAATTGGAAAACTATGTAAGAGACTTAGTTTCTTCTAAGCAGATCTCCCAGATGCAACTGCAAGACTTACATTATAACACTAATTCCTCTTAAAGTTCCATGTAGTAGCCTAGACTGAATTTTACGTGCTCATATCATGAAACTATAAGTAAGAAATAAAACAAACTATTTCGTAAATAATCAAAGGTTTTATTGGTTTCATTCGTATTTATACAGATTTAGGAGAAATTGTAATATTATTAGTGAATGGGCTTTAAATGTACAACTACCTGTCTACTTTATTGGAATGTGTGTTTTTGTTTAAATGTGAAAGTTAGTTGTAGTAGGTAATTGGGTAGTGAGCACATTTCAGTCACTCATTCAACATTTCTTGCACAGATACTGATATTATAAGTAGGAGGTAGAGTGCTAAATTGTAAAAATGCATCTACTTTTTCTGCTCTCTTCGAATTCTTTGGGTGAATTCCATTTTCGGCCTTTCTTCGACCTTTTACCTCTAATATCATCTACGTAATTAATTTATTAACAGGCTTGGTATTAACTCAAGGACCAATAATAAATTCTTATTTAAATAAAGAAATACTAATAGTATCCCTAAGTGTAGGTCGAATTATTTTTAGAAAAAAACCATTCGAATTGCAACTAATCAGAATTTTAGTTTACATAAGTGATCTAGGATTCATAATCATAAACTACAATAAGAAAAAACGAGAAAATTCAATAAAGCTTTTGTTGTAGATCATCGGAATTGTAGAAAAATAAACTGCCTGCTTCATTCTACAAATTTCAGGGTTACTAAAACGCTTTTACAGAGAGTAGGTTAGGTACAACAATTATTTTATAACGACATAACCATCTGGTAAAATTCATGCATTAAAGATTTTAATACTGAGTCTGGACAGCAGGTATTTGGGAGTCTATTCCGACTTTGTTTCTACAATTTAATATCAATATTAACTTAGCTCTATTTATTATACGAGTAGGTAGGTAGGTTAGCTACTACTACACAGAACTAATACATAGGCTCAACAAAACTACATAATAATATGTATGACTACCACAATTACTACAAAAAGGTAACTATAGATTGCTAGTAGGTACTTAAAACTACAATTGTATACTATGTATCTAGTATACTAATATATTCTACCTACTACAGAATAATAATCCGAAAGTATACATAACCCTGCTCTACCAAGTTCTATTGAAATTACTGACCTCAACCAAAGTTTTTGTTGTCAAATAATCAATGGTAAAATTCTATTGGTAAAAAATAAAATTTCTCCAAAAGACCCAACAAAAATGAGATATTCACAACTCAGAAATTATTTACTACGTATATTTATGTCAATACCGCACCAAGGGAAGGGGAAATAATCAATCCACCCCAAAATTACTATACTCAAGTAATTCTCTACTTTTATTTATACTACACGGCTATTATTGTATAACTATTGTTTTATACAGATTTGCAAATACAACGTTAAGGTGCTCTCTGTCTGAGAAAATCAAAATCGTCTGCTAAAAATGAGGGCTTTTCATCGTCACCTCACCACCTAGTAACTAAATATTAGTGTCTATTTGTGATTGCATGCTATTTAACCTTATTTCTACAGTAATCAAAACAAAACATTATTATAAACTTCTAAAACTTAATAATAAAATCAGCATAAATATATTACAACTTATTCATCTACTTATTAAAACAATTAGCATGTCCTACTATTGTGAAGATTTTTATCAACAAGTATAGATATTGTTTAACTGGAATTCTGCATTCTTGGTAGCATATAGGTACCTACTTGGATACAAATGAGATTCAGCTTTATTATGCCTACGTTATGCTTACAAATCATAGCACTGTTGATCATCTGGAAAAAAATCGTAATTAATTTTTAAACAAATTGTTCACCTGTTAAAAAAGTTACAGATAAAAATTGGAGAATTTTTTTGAGGACCTGTGCAATCAGAGCTACTATAAAGAGGTTTGGAGTTCCAAATACACCTGCATGTTGTTATTAATGCTACTGTATTGCTGTGCTTTATTTTCATATCAAGAAACTACAACCTACCCAACAATGTAAATAGAAAAGGTGTTAAAAATTACCTGAGTATCCTTAATTAAGATGAACTACTATTTGCACTAAATCTGTAGGAATGCAAGTTTAAAATGAAACCACGATACTTAAATGAGAATAAGCTTTCGTAGCTACGTAAAAGTAAAAAGGAGTATTTATGATGGAAGTAAAGATTTCTACAAAGAAACAGTGAAACTCCGCCAAATTACCTGTTTTCTGATATTTCAAATCCTTTTAGAATTTAGGTGACTAGTTGTACACTTTCTCTATTGTGGTCCTACTCACAAAATGTAAGCTACAATAATGGAAAGGCGATTGATATTTACGTACCGGTGAACTAAAGAATTAATTAATTATCCTATTATTAATATTAACAAATACAAGTAGGTTTGCTACACGATTTAATAGTTGTAGAGTGTTGACAATTGTTATCCATCAAATATTAAGGGTGGCAAGTGCAGTTGAGATTTACACACTTACGATGATGTGTAGGAGATGAATGTCACGTTTCCAAATAACGCTGGCAAGTAAAGGCATAATATTTTTGTGCTCGAGTTTTTAGCTCTCGTCCGTCTGCAAAAATTCAAAGTTGTTAATTATTTTGTAATAGTTAGCTAAATATTTTAAGAAGGTTCGTAACTATATAGTGTTTATTTTCTTTTCGCTTACCATAAGAGGGTACAAGAAAGTTGCCGACGAATCACTCCCATAATTATTTTCAACAATGCAAGTGTACTCTCCCATTTCATTCCAGCTCAAATTTCGAATGACGAGGTCTCCATTTGAGTTAATCTGCCATTATCATTAAGTCATGAGTTATTTTTCCAGAATAAACTTATTTTATTTAGTGTGGCAATGTTTATTAACCTGATATTTTTTTCCGGTGATGACCCGATGTCCATCTGCGTTGATCCAGGAAATAAATGGACGAGGACGACCGAATCCACGACAAGGGAGAATAATGTCACTCCCAATTGCTTCCATATGAAGTGTCTCCGAAGAAACGATAATGGGAGATTGCCCTCGTCTCGCTTTTTTCACGTATGAAACCATCATTGGAGATTTGGCTTCACACTCGGGCCTTGTTTCAATCGATGGTTCTTCACCTGAAAGTTGTAAAAATTAATTTTATTATTTTTTTCGTTTTAGTTTTTGCGAATGTAGTAGATTTTGAGATTCTTTTTTATTTGGCTTACTATCTAAAGTGACGGTAGAAGAGGCAAGCAACTGCCTTCCATCATTGTCAGCAACACAAGTATACTCCGCCTCGTCATCAGGTCGGAGACACCGAATAGGAAGCTTCGACCTGAGTTTGGCCATTGCAAAAGTTGCCATCTTCTCTGTGATTGTCACTCTCCTGTCCACTCTATTCACCGCTTCTTCCAGCTCGTAAGAGAAAACCTAAAAATAAATATATTCCATTAAAGTTATTTTATACTGAACTATATTTTAATAATTGATCTGTGTTTGTAGTAATTTGTGATCTAAAAAAGGGCGTTTGTAATGCTGTGACCTGCTACCAGTGACAAAAGAGACTTTTCTTGAAATTACATGTTCAAATTAATACGGGCCTTGACGAGATACGCCTACACCACTTACACCGCTTGTAGACTTTCGGGTAACATTAGATTGTATTATATTAGGTTAGGTTTGATTTGAATGCTACCTACCTGAAACTCTCTAAGCGGTGTAAGTGGTGGCGGTGTATGTTGTCAGGACTTCCTATTTACTATAGCATATTTACATATATGACTAGTAGACCATATACATACAGGTATTTGAAATTCTACAGATAATCATAGATTTTTATTTCTGTTACAAATATATTATGTTAAGTTTTTATGTACAAAGAATATGAATGTCATAGGGACATGGTGTGAAAAAGTTGCCCCAATGAAACTTTTTGTTGGTAAAATTAATGTTCCTATTATTCATTGCTCTTGCAACGCTTGCAGAACACTATAAATAGAAAAGGGAAATATTTTACGAGTATTTTATAGCCGTCTCAAGGGCACATCACCATTCACCGCAATTAAGTAACAATGCAGGTAGGAACTGATTCTGTCGTTTAAACTCTCTAAATAGAAATGTGTAGCAGAAGAGATAAATAAAGAGGCAGCTTTTTAAACGTAATAGTGTGGATGCAAAAACTAAATATAGCACCTGCTGTCTCATTGCAGCCAGTTTTATTATTTCCTTAGCACAGAAAGTAGATATAGGGAGGTTAATGTAAGCAACAGAAATTTTCAGGATGATTTCCATTGTTGGAAATTGACAAAGGCTAATTACAGTGTGCAAGAAAAGGATCAAACTTACCCCGTCGATGGGTTTCCCATTTTTCAGCCAGTAAATCATTGGCGGAGGGGAACCAATGGCAACGCATTCCAGAGTTATGTCCCCGTTTCTCTTTGCTGCCATTCGGGGCGGTGGAACTGTTTCCAATTCAAGCCACATTCTGGAAGGAATAACCTCTTTCTTCTCCTCATTGTTCATTTCCGTTGTAGGCTCATCTAATATCAACACAAGGACATAAAGGATCAGCAACAAATACTTATCAGCAACTCTTTTTATTCTCCTTCTCAGAATCTATTGAGCATTTTTATTGAGCATTGAATCCTGATTAATAATGTGGAGAAAGCTTATTATTTTTTCCACAAGTGCGCAATTAGGATTTCTCTTGAAAAAACTTGACAGATATCTATGGATGATATAAATAACTGGTAATGATTCAAGATATTAGCCACCATAAAGTAAATAATACCACAAAAGATTCCTAGAGTTTTCATGGGAAATTCTTAGAATTTCTGAATGGGATTTCTACTTATAGAATTTCCTTCTTTGCTGCTGAATGGGAAATCTTACATCTTCTATCAATAAATCAGTAATTTCCTAATTTCTGTTTTGTATCTTTATTAGCGCACCAAACAGAACAATATAATAATAGCTCACTGTCTCCAGCTCTACAGCTCTACTCTATATTTGCTCGCAAAGAAGAAATGAAAGGAAGAAAAATAAATGGAGTAAGTGGTGGTAGGAATAAAGAAAAAAATGAAAGGATACCTGTTTTAACAGCTTCGGTTCTCGTTTGTGTAGACTCCTCATTGGTCGTTAAAAACGTCTGACCCCAAACCCGTTTTCCTTTGCTCATCTGCACAAAATTGAATTATTTTCCCGAATTAATAAGTGGCATCAAAACAGTTGCAATAACTTCGACTCTCTATTCTCCCCACTCCGAACTAATTCATGTCTTCCTAATCAAATCCCCACATTCTAAGAAATAGTCATTTTCTATTTTCAAACTTTCTGTACTCCATTGTGAGGGATGATTGCAATTCTAAGAACTGGAACGGGTTCGAGTTGACAGTGCTCGTTGATTAATGCAATTTCTTTGGTGGACTCTATGAGTAGTGATCAATTGATGTCTACATAAAAATAATACTAGGTAAGGTACTCTGGTTAACATACCCAACTCGTATACATAATTAAACGCTATACATTCCTAGATATGTAGTCATTTTATTCGTTGTTTTGGTAGCATTATTCATGACGCTGACTTTATGATTGTTTTCTTTAGATATAGTTGTAGGTACTTAAGAATATTTAATCATTTATTTTACGTTTCAATGTGCATTCATTATATTATTCGTATGAAAATTAAGAAATAAATGATAATTATATATTGACTGAAGGTAGACTCTCATTGAGGAATGCAAGCGTCGTCTCTGCAACTGGCGACTGACTTTTTTAATAACTTAAATTCGAATGTAAGATTAGAAATCCTAGACGCAGCATTGAAAATAAAAATTCCACTAGAAATAAGCAAGGTTTCTACAGTGAATTAAGTAGTATAGCAATGGTGAGTTAAGCGCCTACTTAGTCCTAAACCCAATGCTCATCATAATAGATGAGATAGCATTGGTCAAATAGCAATCAACGATTGCCTCACACCCAACAACTTGTCAATCACTGTCACAAACTTGCACAACGAAGTTTTCGTTGACTCCAGTAGAACTGACAAGTCGTCCGTTGAGGCACTTGGTCTATTTTGCTACGAATTACTTATCTGCTCAAGTTACAAATAAATACAATGATGATAACTGTTAACTTAACTCTACTATAATGTCTTGTTTATCTACATAAAATTATTAGTGAACTGAGTCGAATATCTTTGTACGCTACTATAATATATAATCGTCAACTACTAGAAACAAAATGATTTTTACCAATAGGCTGTGTATTTAGTTCACGTATTTCATCCTTTGATTGCACAATCATGTGCCATACATCTAAACTCTACTTTCGATAAATTACTTGAGCTTCTGCTAATAGATCTATTAGTATTATTAGTGGTATGAAAGGATGCGGCAGTGATTGTCATTGCAAGTTTGCAAGGGCATAGCCATTATAGGTATACATATACTTAGATTCTTAAACCATGAATTTACGAAAAAGCTTTTTTTCTCTCCAATTTAACGCCCAATAATTTTTTTACTAATTAGTATTGAATCGTTTTCGTATTGTTGGCTTAATAATTTAATCTATATAATTAAAAGTCCCAAATATACGTACATTCCAAACCTTTGCATACTTATTTGTTGTAAACCCTAAAATTATATCAAATACCAAAAACTTTATTGTCCATTTACTCCAGAGTGTTCATGATTTACAGTTTCGGATTATATAGAGCCTCGCTACAATCATCACATCAATCACAACTACAAAGTCATCGGGAGCTAATAGGATAATAAATATCTACCCGGGGCACTGTGAGTAAGTACCTACGACTCCAATGAAACTAAGTAAGTGCAATGTGCAATTAGTAAAGAAAGGATAAGCAGGCAAAATAAAACTCAAAATAAGCAGGTAAAAAAGCTCCAAAAAACCTCGTAGGCTTAAATACATAGGGGGCAAATAAGCAAAATAAGCACTAAAAACCTCGTAGGCTTTAATACATTGGGCAAATAAGCATTGAAACTGGAA
>JABASI010004929.1:0-13163 GCA_019776505.1 Tomocerus nigrus | reverse complement strand
TTAGGTTAATTTAGGTTAGGTTAGGTTAGATTCAATTCGGTGAGTTGTGTTTAAGGTGAGTTGTGATTCGGTGAGTTGTGTTTTCGGTGAGTTGTATTCGGTGACTTGCCTTTCGGTGAGAAAATTTCGGTGATTTGACGTAGATCCCATTAAATGGTTACATTTTTATATGTAAAAGGCTAGAACATTTTCGGAAATGTTATTCTCGAAATAAGTATAAAAGTAAAGAAACGAATGCGTTATTCTGTTGGTATATTTCATGAGTTCGCACTTTCACACTCAAGATTCTATGTAAATAAAAGGCATTACATTACAAACCGCAGCATTTTATATTTATTTTAAAATCAGTGTTCACGTGTAGACTGTAAAATTAATTTTCTGTTCCTTTTCATAAACTTTTCAGAATTCGAAACATAAAACACTTTAGGTGGTGACTTTTTGGCATATTATTGTTTATATTATTTTATTAGTTACTGATATAATAATAATATAGTGTGATAACTGCATGATAGATATAATGCCCCAAATAGCATTATCAGACCTTTCTTAAAAAATACCGATTACATTTACAAGCATTTTGGGATTGGGGCATTACGTAGAGGAGATACGCAAATAAATCTGTAAATTCCATATATTATTATCTATAAATTATAATCTACTCCAGATATGTACGCATATTTATCTTGGCACATCACATACTAAATGATTATAATATCTGTTATTCAAAATATTCCACATTTAGGTTGACATAAGTGCTTTATTACATAGTTATCTAAACCTAGTTGAATAGTTGTTCTAAGTTGTAGTACTTCATTTAAATATTCATCTAAAATGATCCTGAGCCTGAGGTGCGCTCAACGAATATATTCCAATGAGACAGGGGCCTACTTAATTTAGAGGCAATAGAATAAATGTAATGCCATCGGCTGCTAATGAAAGACAAGTGTTTTCTTTCACCTGAAGAATTATTATTATTAGATTCTAGCAATTAAGTCAATTTCCCCAAACTTCGGTTTTCTTTCCACATAATGTCGTAAACACACATTAACCAGTTCATAATGGCCTATTTACATATATATTTACGTGTCACCCATAGGATACCTACGTAAAATGTAGTGCATACGAACCTAGCTCATATAGAAGACTGATTGTGGCTTAATTAAACTCGTGAGAGGACGATAGCATTGACGAGTCAATCTAATAGGCAATTGTAATTACTACAATCCATTATTTATAGGCCACGGACACGCAGTAAAATATATGGATATTTAGCTATATACGTGTAGGGGTAGCCAGTAGCACGTCAGTTCCAGTACATTGTACTTTCATCCAATGCTTAGTTTTCTTCAAGGTGGTTACTGCCTACCCGTAGCTAATAAAGCCACTGTTACTTAATATTTTTAGTAGAGCGAACGCTTAAGAGAACTGGAACATGGAAGTTTAGGTGTTTCAATATTCCTCCCAAATAATAGCCTAGGTTCTATGAAAAGGAGCTACTGGTTCAAACGATCGTTTCAGACTATTAATTTCTTCAGGGTAGTAATTATCAACAGTCAGTTTAAATGCAAAAACAGGCAATTCAAATATATGGAACCGGTATATTATGTCATTTTGGGTCGGGCCTCCTCTAATTGCTCATTTCCATGAAATTTAAAGAAATTAATGGAAATGACCAATTAGAGTAGTCTACTCCTAATAACTGACCAGTCCAAAAAATGTCAGACTGCAAAATAATTTGTCAATGTCTCTCTAAAGGGGGAACCAGCAGTAGATTACTGTTCGTACTCAATGTACGTTATAGGTTATTAATACTTTTCTTTCAAAGTCTATATTAGCCGGTCCAAAATGAAATCTGCCGGTCCAACACATTTAAACAGCATGTCAAACAATATACCCCATGTCTTCATTGTTGCAGCACATAAAGGAAAGTTTTCACCAAGACATGTAGGTATGCCCGCATAAGTTGTCATATGCCGGAGAAAATTGGTTTCAATAAAAATTGCATTTGTAGAATTTGGGTCGCATGTCACCAAACAACACGTCTGAGAAACGGAAAGAACACGCATGTGTAAAAAGAATTAATCTTGCAAAAATGTTTTAATGATTGATACGGATACATTAAAATCACAGCAGAGCTGTGCAGTTAGTGCAAAGTAAGGATTTATCAATTTTAATTTTGTTAGGGAAGGAAGCGTAGACTGGTGTTAAAAATAATGGCATAAATGATACACTTAGAACGGTCACGGTTGCATAAAGTGGCGATATAAATCTCTTTAGAGGAAAAATCCCGTCTCACTCTACTAGTTTGTCTTGTTTGCAAGTGCTGTCTCTGTTTTCCTTGTTCACAAGTAAGTACTACTCCAGTTCTTACATTTTGTAGTTTCTACTGATTTACGCTGGGTGTAGATGAGAAATTGGAGAGACAACCTTTGTCATTAAATGAAGATATATGAGGAATTGCTTTTATTATGCCAATAAAATTAGGGCGCACCTTGGGTAGCTATCCGTGTAAAAGTTCGATATTGTAGACAATGCAATGCAGTGTCAGGTCACCTAAACATAAATCCGCACCTGCTCTACTGCTCTTCCTTCCAAATTGCCTCTCAGAGCTAGGAGATTGTCTACAGCGAATATTTTATGACACTCAAGGGTAATTTATCGTGGTATAGGATTTTTAGTATGTTATAATCTCATGTAGGGACTTTCCTAGGTATTTGAGCACGAAGAAAGTCGTTTAGAAGGTGGAAAGTAGATTTCCACCATGTGTCTTACCTTGTAATTGACGACACCTTGAAAATTTTATTTACTCTTCGTACCGCACTGTGTAAATTTTGGTTGCCGCGACCAATTTGCAATAACAATCCGGCTTATCTTCTCATGTGTGCCACAATTCTAAATCAACATAACATCTGTTTATCTTACGTAAATATTGTCTTAAGGTATAGTTTAATTAGTGCATTGGCAGTTGTTACAGATATTGAACAAATGTATAGCATAAACATAATTATACTGTCGCGAACTTTGTTTTTTTGCAGACTAAAATAGTGCTTCTGACAGAAAACAATTGTGAATTGGCATTTTGGCATATAATTAAGTCGCTATCTACTCTTTGTGTAAAAGCAGTTCGTTGATGCATTAAGGCAAACAGATAATCAATCTATTTTGTACCTGCAAAAACTTGGAATATGTATTTATTGATTATTTCTCACAGGGAACAGCAAAGGCGTAGTTCTCCCTGTTCAAGTTACTTATAATTTAGCCGTTGTTTTCTTCTGTGCCTTGGCAAACTATGGGCGTACACAAATCTAAGAATTTGTTCTACTTTGTAGTGAGCAAGTTGAACGAGGGAGACAAATACTTACAAAGGACTTTCATTGCTATTCCTAGTAAAGTTCTTTTAGTGCTTTGCTACTTAAATATTTTTGCTCGTAAAATGTCTTAAATATTCATACTAATGACCTTAGTAAAATATCTTGGAGCATTGGCTGCTAGTAAAAATTGGCTTCGCATATCTTAGTAAGTACGTGTTATTATTGCGGACTGTGTTATGTGTCTATAGAACGAGTTATTTGATCAATAGTGAATAACATGAAGTAAAAAATGAGAGTCTGACAGTCTGAGTCAGTCAGTGCATTAGCCGCAGCTAGATATATGGTCAAGGTAAATAGTTCAATAAAAGATTTCCGACTGGAAATATTGGAGCTGCAAAAAATGACAAAAGAATTTTGGCACTTTGAATGTTGTGAAATAGGAAGCTCTCATTGTCGGCAGTTTGGGAAGGAAAGCCATCGCTGCTAAGAGCTCGTGATCCTAACTAACAATAAGTGTACGTGGTAGAGCATATTATTTCATCGAGGGAATAGCATAGGTCACAGGTGAGCTATTGACTGTTACTGTTACTCAACACATTCCTAAGCCTAAGAGATCACGTAATGCGGAAAACATTCTGGAGAAGGTGAGGTAAGAGACTGTTTTGTTCCAAGTATACTCCCGGTGAGCCATGAACAAGCTCCGTAGAAAAAATCAATATTGATGTGCTGTGCAGGACTGCAGGACAGGTTACTTACACAGATCGAAAACTGAGAGCGGAGATCCATTACTAAATTTCAGAATTTTCTTTTGCTTTAGATACGTCGTTTGGGTCAGGCGCCCCAACATGGCTCAGACTCTTATAAACAATTCTTTGCCATTCTTCACTGGATAACCAACTCTATATTTTCTCCTCTGTCATTTTCCACGGAGAAAATTGCTAACTTTTACTCACGATTTACTCTCAACACGTTGTTCTGTTCTGTCTGGGATTCTTTCCTGCCGTCTTCTCCTGTCCTATCCTCCTCTCTCTCTCTCTCTGCTCTCTGTGTCCCTTTAGTATTCTCCAGTACGGTTCACTCCAGTCCAGAGAAAGCTATTCAGTCACTGTGATTGTGAAAACTTATTTTCTCTGTGCGCAACTAGAAATAACTGTAATCAAATCGTCCAACTGTAAAAGTTTTTAGTTTACTGAATACTTACTGTAAAATTATAAAATCCCGGGGATTTTTAAATCGCCTCGTTTTTTTATTTACAAAATTCACAGTACATTTTTTTGAACTTACCTGTTATTTTTTTGGAAATAATCCCCCATTGTTTTTCTCTTTTGCATTACGAAGTGAATATTTTATTGTGAGTTGAGTTGATTGAAGTTTCAAGTCATAAATCTCTATTCTTCTGTTGAGTGAGGAAAATGAGGATCTGTACAAAAGCGAAAATAGCTCTTCTGTTTATTGTATTTAGTGCGTCACGTTACGTAATCCGTACTTAGGTACGTTCCAGACATAGTGCCTACATAATACATCCTTGTTATCTACTTCTACACAGATCTCTTTTTTTACCTCGGTACTTCTGGTTTTCTTTTCTGCGTTTTCCATTCTTCCTGTGTGTCTATTGTTAGTCGGACTGTTTCAAACGACAAGAAAGAATGAAGAAAAAGTAAAAAAATCTGGAATTCACTATATACCTATATTGTCACTACACGACTCAAAGAAATCTACCATGGACTTTTATTTTTCACATTACAATCAGTATTTCCATTGTATAGCAAGTTATACAAAAATCTCTTTATAGTATTCACTGTTGACTTAAAGAAAAAGAGCCCGAAGAATGACTGATGACTCCACACATAACATTATAGGCTGATAACGGATTTAATTACCACTCAAATACCTAACTAATTTAAGAGTTCTACAGAAGAGCCAGAATTTAGAAGACAGAAGTATGTATTACTTACTATTCATTCTATAACAAACATCAACAGTATTTGTGTCAGTAACAAAAAAGGTAAAGTATGGGTATCTCTGGTGTGTGGTCCAAATACATATCATCTGGAAATTATATTATTATTACCCTGTCACATAGTATATTATTCTACGCTAATTAGAACCCTAATAGGGGCTAATGGAGACTGTACCTATTCGGCTACAAAGTTTAATTGTCACAACAGTTATCTATTCATCTTGATAAAAATGAGCTTACCTGAGACACCTTCGCATTCTAAAGATTTACCTCCAAATGCTAAAGAGCCGCCTTCGAATTCCAGAGAATCACCTAAACACTCAAAAGAAATATCTTCAGTTTCGAAAGAATCACCTTCAAACTCAAAAAATATCAGTTCTTCTAAAGATTCGCCTGGACCACAACTTCCGGAGCTTTTAGATTCAACAGCTCCAGCCTGTGGGGGCGTCAACGATATTAAAGATATTGTTTCAACTTCCGATGTTAATGCCTCAATTAGCCAAATTGAATACGGAAATAATGTCCAAACAGGTTCATCTTCCAGCGTTACAAGGTAAATATCCTTTTCCCATCCTTTGATTGCTAAATCAATAAATGCCAAGCATGATACACAATTGAAGGCTTACAATATTTATTAATAGTCATTCTATTCAGTTCCGCATTGTAAATATGTAAATATAGATGTAAGCTCAAAAGTAATTGCATTTGGGAAAGTGAAAGTCGTCTCGTATTTCCAAGTTTATTTATTGCTCCCCACAAGAAGTAAATAATTTCGTACTTTCGTTTGATTTTCTTTCTTTATAGATACCCCTTTTAGAAAATTTTTGCAAGAGTAATAAAAATTTACGGTCCAATAAAATACTTTTTGTGATTAATGAAGTAAAAAATGTCAAAGCGCACCTACTTACTTCAGAACTGGTGAAAGTTTTTTTTACAAATAGCATACCTGGTTCTAATAAAGAAACTTTCGTCAAATAGAAGGAGACAGAGATAAGTTTATATGCGCCTATATCTGCGGATGGAACAAAGGAACTAATGTAATGAAAAACTGATAGTACTACAGTGATAACTGAACCAGAATTGATAACAGAACTGAATTACATGGCTGCATTTATTGGATTAAATTATAAACAGGCTTTCTCTTACGTAATTATAGTAATGTAGCTCTTTGTAGGAAATTGAATGGGAGTTTTATTGAACTACAATAATGGGTTTTGTCATAGTCTGTGCGCAGGGATTACAGAAAGATACATCCGTTCTACTACTGCTCTTAAAATAGAATTTTGGCAACTTTGACATTTTGTCTGTTCTTGTCACCATTCTTCTTGAATATTGAATATCTAGGGTCATAATCTGAATAGGGAGTTGATATATATCAAACTACTCACTTAAGGTATCTCATTTTCACAGCACTTTACTTTCACTTCAGTTCAGATTTCAGATAACCACAGTTTAGCGTCTGCTCCGTATTATTAGCCACCTTTCATATACAGAAAACTACATTTCCTTTATAATTATACATATTTGTGTATATAGGTACATAGAAAATCTATATACTCTTCTGTGATAATTTATGAATAGCAGTAATTTGGAGCCTTTCTACCTTAAAATAGCTATATCGCATTCCTGTAAAGAACACTGTACAGATAAATGATATATTTATAGTAGATAGCAAAATATCAAAGTATTTTACAACTATATACATATTCTGTCCTTTTAGACAGCTACAAAGGACTTCCAAACTATACTAACAAAGTTCAAACATGATTTGGATGCTTGTTTAAGTTTTCTATGAAAAGCTGAAGCGTAATAGTAACAGAGCGAGAGAGAGAGATGTAAAACAGAACTTGAAACGACGCTGGCTGTGATGATCAAGTCTGTAGGTAGATCAGAATATAATTTACTTTGAAAATAAGTTGAATTTTGTTTCTTTCAACTGTAACGATCTGTCATGAAGTAGAAACAGAAACTACCCGACTTGAATTGCGATTGAGAACTCCTGCCTGCCTTCTTCCTTCAGTCAAGTGTTGTTGGAGAAAATAGAAACGAGATCTTTTGTATATTCCTATGTGCAAATTCATAGAATTATATTTATATCCATTTTATTTCTGAGAAAATAATAATGCGATTAAATCTCTGTTCAACACTCTATACTTAACTTTGATTTTCTTGAACCTTACTACTGGTAATTGGGAGAAATTATGGCAGTTATTTTAGTCTTAGGTTATTCAGAGCAAAACTATAAAAGTCCACATAAAAATCCCTTTAGTAGGTCAAGCTAACCTTGCAGTTACTCTAATGACTTTCTGAGAATCATGAAATCTATCTAAGAACATAGAATTTAACTTAGGCTCGGATTTCAGCAGATGGAATGAAATAACTTGGCCATGTCAATAAATGCAGGTTGTATCTATATACATTCAAATCATTTGATGTTTTGTTGAGTATGGCTCTTTATTATTTTCATCGCATACGTAGCATGTATCTCGCAATAACTTAGCGGGTGGTATGTTTTTATCTATAGTAAAGGTAATTGGCTCGAAGTTGAGTGGGAAAATGAGCCCCTGCTTCATATTTTGCTTGAGCACATGCAAGGACGGAAATAAATAGCATAAATTCCATAGGTGACTATAGAAAAGGCTCTTATTGCTAAGGATGATTCTTCGAAGTTGAGTGGGAAAATGAGCCCCTGCTTCATATTTTGCTTGAGCACATGCAAGGACGGAAATAAATAGCATAAATTCCATAGGTGACTATAGAAAAGGCTCTTGCTAAGGATGATTCTTGACTTATGTATGTATAATATCATTTTCCAGCTCCACAGAGACACAAAATGAAATAAAAATGAGAAAATTTTCATGAATTATGCATGAGCTAAGAGATTCAGCATGATTTTATTGAATAGTGAGTGAAAATCTGATGAACTTCAGTTCCACAGAGACACAAAATGAAATAAAAATGAGAAAATTTTCATGAATTATGCATGAGCTAAGAGATTCAGCATGATTTTATTGAATAGTGAGTGAAAATCTGATGAACTTCCATAAATATTTAGAGTGTACAAAAAATGTGCATCGAATGGGGGCCTAGCTGTTTACGTGGGTACAAGAACGCTTACTGTGGAAGGGACGCATCTGGAACCGCTGCGAGGAGTTCTCGTTTTAGATAAAAACTCCCTCATGGAAAATGTAAGCAGCAATTTTAGAATTTGGGGCCAAATCACGCTCACATTTCGTTACGGTAGAGAAGACGAAGAGGTTTTAGGACTCCGCTTTTGCAATGAAGCCATTCTAGCTTTAAAACAATTGTGGCCACCTCTTTCCAAAGACCCTGAAGACCCCGAGGATGATGATGACATCCTTACACCACTACAAGTACTTCCGCTTCCTTAACTCCCTCAAAAGCACTTCTAAAAAATCTTTCTATTTGCTTTTCACGCAGCTATGCATTAAAACAATTCTTTTTCCCCCACAGGCTGTTTTACTGGAACGAGTGAAAGCATCAGCAACATCCGATTCAATCGATTCCATCCCATTCACATTGTGTGGTGGACCTGTAGGTCTAGGAGCTTTCCCACCGCCGCCGAGTGTTCTCCTAGCTCCTGCTAAACCCTACAAAGGTTCACCTATCGGAACCATCTATGACCTTCGTATTTACGCCGGTATCTTATCTTTTCACGATGTTTTCATTCATAATTTACCCTATTTATCTAATTCAATGATAAATCTTTGGTTTTTACTGGCAATTACACTAAGTAAACTGATTTTAAATAACGCAAATTGAATAAATTTCAGCTGAGCGACCCGAAGAAAGACCTCCTCGGAGACATCTTATTCGTTTAGCTCTTCGAGCGGTGCAAATGCCTTGTTTATCAGTTCCGTATGAGCTCAAGGGATCAATCGAGTCTCGCCCAACTTTCCTAAGTCGAGGGAAAATACGCTTCCAATGCGAACTCAATAAAAATGCCGTCCGTTATGGAGAGCAATTGGAAGTTAAAATATTTGTGCAAAATAATAGCCGAAGTTCAATACGCCGAATTCTGGTAAATATTAATGTTCTATAATTACATTTTCAACACTTATAACAGATAGTTGATTTGAAGCGCAAATGATATAGAAAATCTTTGGGTACAAAAAATGAACGCAAATAAAATGGATTGGTATGGTGGAAAAGGCAGCATACGGCTGATGCTATTTGTAAAATAAAATAACGATTTCATGTATTGTTCAGGTTTCACTGATTCAGCAAGTAGATGTATGCATGTTTACCTCGGGAAAGTTCAAGAACACAGTTGGATGTGCCGATGACACGGTTCGAACTAAGAAATAAGTTGTTCAGACAGATGAAATCGCAGTCTTATGATGTAATGCATCTCATTAGTATTCTTAATGGTGAATTCTCGTCTGTTTTGTTACATTAGATACTTCTTGTTCCTGGAGCTTCGTGTCAAAAGAGATATTCTTTGGCACCAACTCGAGGACCTGCAAGGCAATGGCTGGCTTTAGAAGAAGCGTTTGGTAGGGATCCTGTTCTCGCTCCTTCGACGTTGGTAGAGAACCTATTAGAAAATGTAATACCTTCTGCTAGTCCGGGAAGCTCGCGCAACGTGTTCGCCATAATTGTTTCATACTATGTTAAGGTAAATTAAACTGTTCATCTAATTATGTGCATGAATGTTTATTGCGTTTCGCCGAGGATCATCTTATCTGATAATCTGATCTTTTGTAGAAAGCATTCTTAATTATATGCTTGGAATTTACTATTCTGTTTAGTAGCAAGTGAGTTGTTAAGATTATTATAATTAGGAGCTTAAGCTTTTGCGTCTCGGAAAATGATGATGAAGAAAAATAAGTAAAAAGAGTGTTTCCCTTGTTTCTTTTATTTTGTGTCAGGCTAAGCTTGTTCTGGGTGGACTGTCTCTGTGTCAAAACGTGAAAGTTCCCTTTGTCCTTCTTCCTCCTGAAAACGCTGAGCCAGATCCATACCCAGAAGCCACGGGTGGTATACAGGGTTCTTCGAAAACGGACGACTAGTTAATAGATAACTAACCTTTTGACAATGGAAATATCCTACGTACATAAATAGTAGCTCTGTGTTTTATTAATCTTTTCTAAAAAAGATCCATCACTCATCAACCAGTGGAACCTATTACGCTTACAGACCATGTGCTACAAGGACCTCAATTATCATGAACTGTTTTCCACTAATACTGACTACTGACTTCTGTTCAAACGTTTAATAAAAGCAACAATAAACCGTAAAGGCTTCTTGCTGGCTGGTTCTGATATATAAACATCCCGTCTGTTTCTCTTTTCTTTTCTTACTATACTTACTACCTACATGTTTCTCGCCTCCTTGGAAAAATCTCTCTGTTTATGCTTTTCATTTGCAACACGTTCGTGTATTCACGACAAGGAGCATAATATAACATAATATAATACGAAGGAATCCCACGAGAGACTCCTAACAAAATTAATAGCATGCACAGAAACTACTAATAGTGTGAATATTTATGTACACACATTAAAAGGATTGAAAAACGGTACAAATGAACTCTTTACACTTATACTACCTAATATAATATAAATATTCCTAGTAAGTATATATCTCTTCTCTCTCTTTCTCATGGCTATTCCTTTGATTCGCAAATCATGTAAATCACTCTAAAACGCATTACTTACGACTTATGGGTGGTGATAATTTCAATAGAACAAAAAGGAAAAAAGAATAGTTATGAGACATGCCGTCGCTTTAATCTCTTACAAACTTCAAACTCCCTATAGAATCTTAACAGAATATTATATTACAATCATAGTAAATTGTAGGAGCAAGTGATAGAATAAATACAAAACAAATTACTTGCTTTTAGAAGGAATGTTCTCATATGCACACATTGTACAAAGATTCTATTAGATTTTACACATTTAACTAGTACTTAATTCTAATATATTATAGTATAGTAGTCTAGTATGTATATAGCCAATAAAATTATAGGAAGAACGACGACGTATTGAGATACTAAAAGGTTGAGAAGAGCACTTCATGAAAAGAGAATAGCAAGATTCATTCAGGTTCTCTCATCTCACCCAACTCACATCACATCAGCAATTAATTGGAAGGCATCTCACAGCTCTCAACGTAAGCAACACCTGCACAGGTAAAAAATCCTTTTAGTCTGACTCTTCTGTTGATTGTGTCTGAACATATATATGTCTATATAATAATACACAAGTATATCTCCTCTATATAATAAAACGAAGCCCTATATAGTATAATAATATAGAATCTTTGAATAGAAGCTTATCAACATCTAGCAGAAAATCTGGCTTCAGTTCACTTGTATTTGCAATATGTGATTGTATGTTTCATGTTGATCACATTTAAAAAGCTGAGAGCATATGTGAGCAGCCCTAATATTAAATGCGTAGATACAGAAAAACAGGGAATAATATAACACAACGATTCAAAGCACAGCACAGGAGTTTATAAAGTGCAGCGTATTGTATTTGTGGAGAGAGAGAGAGAGGAGCAGGCCGAGGCAGACGGAGAACATTTTGACACCTGAGGGGCTGTTTAGTTGTTAGATCATTTGATTTCATAGCCATTGCTGTCTTGTCTTGTCCTGTCCTGCCTCTGTTGCCAACCATAAGCCAACTTCATCTCCTTCCATTCAAGAATTCCAGTTCTCTCTCTCTCTCTCTCTCTCTCTCCTCACTCCACTTGACTTGACTGTTTGTAGTAAATAAGTCCTAGTCAAGTCATGTCAAACAGCATTCACAAACTATTCATTCATGGATTCACTAATACTATTACCTACGTACACCCCAGCAACATTACAACAATTACAATCTGAAACTCTTAAGACGAGAGTCTTAGCCGAGTTAACCATCCACCTTATGCATGTTCTTTGATGTGAGAATGTGGATTTATGCTATATTTTTCTGTTATACCCAATAATTCCTTTTGTTATCAACTTGTATTTACATGTACATATTCTTTATCCATAACTGCTATTTAGCTATAAGCCTCATCATCTTCTTCTTACATCACAGCAGACTACTTTTCTTATTCTCTTCTCGAACGTATAATATTATATAGGTGCTTGGTGGGGATTTGTTGTATGTCTATGTGCACTTGTTCGAAAGATTACCAAAACTAAAGTTGATCTTCCTTTTGCAAAATTGCTCATGTTGACTCAACTCAAGGTTCGTCTTTCGCTCTTAAACTCCCCTGCCTGCAAAAATTAAATTATTCATGTAAATGCTATTTACATGAATACCTACTCACATTCTCATTCTCTCTCTCTTCTAGTGAGAAAACATACTATCTATCATTATCTTCATTATTATCATCAAAATGAAGGACACTTACATTTTTATAAACTCAAGGAAATGGAGGCTTGTATACATAATCAATTCCAGATTCATCATATATTAATATTATATCGTTTCTCTATATATACATTCACCATTATAAACTCCATTTATATGCCTAAAGCGCATCATTACAACATATTAACCACAGATTAATGTGCAATTTTATTATAAACAATGCGTCAGACTGGCTGCCTAGAATTTTTAATCTTGAATGAGCGAATAGATTAAGATAACTAAAATAAAATCTGCCTGCAAAAATAATATACTCGACAGATGTACCTGGATGGATGACCTGTGTTTTTGATTTTGAACATATTCTGCCTAGGTGCATTTGCATACGTATGTGCTGCAGCCAAGTAGTATATCCAGTATAGTTGTACGTATCGACGCAATAAACTTGGATTGTCAATGTATTATCTCAAGATGGTTATATCAACGCATTTTATTTTGGAAATTTTGTGATGCAAACCAAAATTCTTGAAAAGTACATATTTTCGTAATTTCTTAAGCTTAGTT
>JABASI010004928.1:0-13165 GCA_019776505.1 Tomocerus nigrus | reverse complement strand
AATGCTTGAAACTGTCAATGGATTCGTAGTAGAACGTGGTGAATAGGTTTGCTCTCCATGCAGGCCCCAGGCTTCTGCCGCTAAGCGACTCCACGCGTTCAATACCTTCATCTCTATAACTGTGTTAAGAAAATGTTGGCTTACTAATAATTCCTTATTTATCTGCAATTTGTGAATATTTAAGTGAGGATTCAGCATATAAATAAATATCAAATTTTTCATAAAATATCAATTTTGAGCCACGAATTCAAAAAAAGATTTTTTTAGTAGACTCAACTGCGGAAATGTCGAAACCTATTAATTATAGTTGACTAAGTATCCCTGGGACGGGTGTTACCTGCAGGTGCAAGATTCTATTCCGAACGCGTCTGTAGAAATGAAAATGTCTACTTAATTAGAGAATGAATTGAGAAAGAGTTGCATCTAATTTTATATAGAATCATTGATATGCAAATAGGTAGAGCAGACATTTTTAAAAGGTATTCACGTAGGTAAAGTTAGCGTTGGGTGCTAGTTCATATAAAAATATGGTGCATGACACCAGAGAGAATGAGAGAAGACAACTGTTGTGATGTAAATCTTTATTGCCCCTTCATCTTGACTTGTAAAGATAGAAAGTTCGTTTCATATTCAGAACTTGACTTTGTTTCATCCCATCATTTATTTTTTGTGGTTATCAAAGGAAAAAAGGAGCGTCTTGAAATAATCGTTGGTTAGTATTTGGTGTTTGAAGAACCCAAATAATAAAATCATGGATTCACCCGCAATTATCTGTACAAAATGTTTAACCAACAACCAACCGGGATTGAAGAGTTGAAGGATAATATTATTATAGACTGCCTTGTGGCAGTATCGGCTAAATGAAGAAGAAAACGAAGGGATCTGTAGGAGCAAAGATTAACATCCCGAAGTTCAATGTTGAATTTTATGCTAAATGGGATCTGTGTAGAGACAGTTAATTTTTATCTCGTTTCATCTTACTCTGATAGATATTTCGACAGTATTTTATTATGTAGTTCCCAAAGAAAACAACAAGGGAAAAGAGCTAGGTGAGTATTTATCTTAAATATCCTATCATTTCATTTGATAACGTTTTATTGAAATAGTGAATAATTGTGGTACGTACATCTAAGGGCAGTAGTTGTCCATCTGCTTTGTATCATTTATTCATTGCACACAGTGCCACTGTAAGAATAGCAGGATTAATGGAATTGTCTAGTAGTATTACTTTATTCTACGGAACTGTACCTTTCTTATTGAAATTACAGAGAGAGAGAGACGACTAGAGAAGAAAAGAGGCACTTTGTGCACTTATCCTTGTATGTAGTGTAGAACCGTTAAGTGAAGATATGTAAATAATAATGGTGATGCACTGAAAGTATGTACAGTGATATTGTTATTATTTATATGGACACTTGAGCTGAATGCGGATGATGAAATGAATGATAAATACAACCAAATAAATAAAATGGGTTGTTGCTCTTTCCTTTTCAACTCATAGTTATTATATAGGAAATTATATGGAGTTGGCAGGAAAACTTGTCTATAAAATAAACGAAATTACACTTCGTAGCTTATAGTAAGTCTCGTCTCATGTATTCTCTTATTATCCTACAGTCAGTGCTTATTTCTTGGTTAACAAATAGTTGCACTAATTTAGTCTAACTATCATTCTCTAAACCCGTACCCTTCAACTTTCGACATCCATTATTTTCATTTACTACTTACACATACATACATTACATTATAGTACACACAAAGAGAGAGAGAGAAGAGAACTAATACTAAAACTACATTGCCCCCAACATCCTTCGGAAATAAAAAAGCTATTGCTCCTACCCATACGTGTATTTATTTTCATAAGTCAAAAGGAGTAAATAGTAGTTTTATCGCACCTTCAGCTTCTTAATCATAATCTTTTTGTCTTTCTTGAGCTAAATGCAATGAAAAGGATGCTCCGTGCAGACAACTACGCCAACTAAATACGCGCATACCCCTACAGACTAAATCGTCTCAAGTGTAGAAAGTTATTGTTAGTGTATAAATCTTTTATCAAAGAGCTAATACAAGGTATATAGCTATATTATCAACGGCATGAAGCATAAAGTCAATAATACAAAGAAAATAGGCATGCAATTGTGCTGGTTTTCATTTTACAGAGTATAAAGTATAGAAAGATGATCATAATTTTTGTGTTTGACTTGACTGTATGGATAACACAAATAGCAATTCATCATTTAAGTGTATTCTGATTTGTATTTTCCTCCTTCGTTCGTGCTCGTCCCTTCGTTTGCTTTGTCCTGTTATTTTGTTTGTGTATGTAGTTGTTTATGATATGGCACTAACAATATGCTCGCTTTGAGCACAACTTCAGATCTGTATTTTCAGGTAAGAAGAAGAGAATATAAATTGTGAGAAGAGTTGATAAAATAAATTACAAGCAAATGAAACATGGCATAAATACAATAGAGAGAATCTAAGTACATGGATCCCAGTCTAACTAAACTTCGTATGCTATTAGAGCGAGGTGTACAGATGTGTGTTTAGTGGAAGAGTTTCTGTGTGTATAGACATTAAATATGAAGGTAGAGGCCGATAAAGAGTTAAGCTCTAAGGGGCGAAGGAAGGGTTACAGGTTACGTTACTTTTAATAAGAGCAAAAGAACTAGACTAGACATGACATATGTTCACCTAGACTAACTAAGGCCAAAGTTATTGAGAGAGCAAAGGCAGTAAGTAGTATCCACGAACGACCCTTCTAGTCCCAATGATCAAGCACGTAAATTCTCCTGGCATTATGGGCTTTACTCGCTTTACTCCAAATCTTCCTTATATCTTGGTGGATTTAAAGGCAAACCGGAGGAGGACGAATAAACTAAACTAAACCAAACCCATTCGGCACCTTAAAGTGTTGCCCTACCTGAGCCATCTCTAATTTTCAAAGGTGTTATTTTCCTGATTATTATCATTGACTTCCCTGATATATCCGATCCTTTGTGGCCTCTTCTCAGTTTCGACAGATATATTATCAACTTTTACCAATAAAATAACATATGGGAGGGAAGGGTAAAGTGGGATCAGCCAGCATCCACACAATACTTCTCCATATACAATTCTCAGGCACATACAAAAACAACACATAAATGCCATTAACGCTAAACTAAACTGACAAAGAGAAGTAAACTACAGTCCACGTAAATTAAATATCGTTCAAAGAATTATACACTTAACTCATGTCGTTTTTGTTTTCCTTTTCACCCAGCTTACTAGAATACACTGCAATCATGACTCCCTGCCTACTAGCTTCAAATATAATTAGTACTATCTCCTTATTAGTACATATTTGGAGTGAACATAATATTTGTGCTAACAATAAGCCTTTTCCTTGTTAAAACTATACTAAGCATACATTACAATGTTTTTCCATAGCTTATGTACGTACTAAACGATTATTTTGCAATTCGCCTCCTGATTGCCACTGTATGTGCCAGCCAGTTGTTGGATTTAGTAATCCTAGGTGCTTATTGCCACGCCATAAGGTGTCACGATGAATCAATCAGCTCCTACACCCGGCCATATACTTTCCAGGAATACTTCACAACAAATATCAATAGTGATTTGTTATTATTGTTGTTTTTGCTTTAGTAGCCTTCCGTTTTCTTGCACCAACTTCTGTCTGAAACTTTTCTGAGCAGTATTCTCTTAATTTGGGTAGGTTCTAGTTTTTCTATCCTTTTTCTAATCTCCTAGAATCTTGCATGTGTATAGGCAATCAATATAAATGTAGTTTATTTCTAACAAAGATAATTGATCTACACCATTTTCTCAATGAAAATTTCCTGAAACATGACAACATCAAGGTCATAAACTAAAATGTTAGCTACTACCATTAGAAGACTACTGTGGGAGAATGTCAATCTTTTCAGCCGTAGCTTCTGCACTTAATACAAATTGATTACTACACAGCTTTCATTCACCTAAATTGCGGCATCATCGCTTTAGAGCAAGAAATTAATCCGTATCCACTCACCTGTAAAAATCAGTGGTAAACTTCCAATTCATTCATAACCGTCTTGAAAGAAATGAGAAATTTTCTGTAGGATTCTCAATTTCTAATATACGGAAAGTTAAGATTCTAATATTGGCTAGTCATAATAAAATAGGAAACCACGGAAGAATACTTATCTCGCCCCAATTTTACACAATAAGGAGGATATCTGGGAGGTTGGCAGTCAGAGTTGATTTAGATACAAAAGACTACTGCAGCGGTATTACGCTTTAACATATTATCTTTTGTCTGATTCTACTTTTTTGTTTATTTTTGAATAGAGCACCAAAGTCCCCTACTTAAAACTCTTCTCTTAAGGACAATATAATGTTACTGTACTTAGAAACAGAGTACATTTCTGATAAAAAGCTTTTGTAAACGAAACGGAGTTCCTGTAGTGCCCAATTGGCTTGTTTAACTTTTATTTTGTTTTCTCGGGCGATGGACATGGAATTAATTGTAAGCTTTGATGAAACGTACAGTACGTACATACATCACATGTGAGGTCAGTAAAAAAGCCAACATTACGTAAAGAATAACACAAGGGAGTAGCTACGTATCCAAACAAACTTCTGCTATGTAGTGTCCATTCTTAAAAATAATGCACAGGAACCTTATAGACACAAACCGGTATCAATGTCTCAAGTGTTAGCATTTATAATTATAATAACACAATTATAATTTTGTTCTCGGAGTGCGGCCTATCTGTCAAGATGACGTGTGAGAAAGTTTAAAATACTACAAGGGAAATAGAAAGATAGATTACGAGTTCCAGAACGCATAGCTGGGTGTGTGCCACAATAATAATGCATACTCAATCAGTAACGTTTTAATGTGAACGCGCTAGTAAACGTTTGCTACAAACTTTCCATCACAAAACAGCTTGGTGCATTATTAGTAGACTAGTAGGTGTGATTTTTAAAGGCATTCTTCATATTCCTTGCTAGAATAACTCAAAGCAAATATTTGCTCTTGCTGTGCAGGAAATTAGTTTATCTGGACTAATTACGGGTTGCCAAAAAGATCAACAAAAGTCTTTGTATTGCAGCAGTAACATTTTTTGATATTTCTTGACTACACCTTTTTAGCCCGTCATATTTATAATGACACATAGCTAAAGAGGTTTTATAGCTGGGAAATTCACTTTATTAATTTATGTCTGTAGTCATTTGAGTAGAGTTGCTAATTACTTATCTGCATTCGCATTCGCTTATTACAGAGAAGTTGTTACTAAGCTAGTGCATGGCAGTAATTAACCGACCCTTCTTAACTCAGTGAATGATTCTTAGACGCTAGCTACTAACTACACGCTAGAATAAAATTTATTTATGTGCTGCAACTGCGAACTGAACTACCTACATAGATTTACACATTAAACAGACACTTTAATATGTAATTGGAACCACAGGAGAAGATCTACGAGGGTGGCTCTTCATATCCTCCTTTTTCATCTAGCCTTGAATAATAAAATAATGAGTAAGTATGTTTAATAGCTACTTATTCTGTGTGTGATGTTTCTAATGCTATTGTAGAAAAGGCAAGCACGGCAATTTTTGTTGTAAGTTTCTACTTTTCCTATAATTCTTCTATTGTATTATATAAATTGTAATTATATGTTTATTCATGCCAGATTGAAATTACATGACACGCAAGCAGGGTGCTCCTACTACTCTGGGTGCCTCTACCATCTATCTCTCTTGGGTAAATAAATTAAGTGCCACTATCTGCCATGTACATTTACTCCTAGTGTTAATATACGATCTACTAATGCCTCTATACACACAATAAATTAATAACCACAATGCAGGTACATAGCTACATAAGAATCTAACACAGTCAACAAGCAAAGTAAAACTCGATACACATATCTCGCTTTTAAATATTACTACCTTGACTATTCCTTAGTTCAACAGTTTCGTAGAACTGTAGAATAGTAACACAAATTAAATCTTTATGTACCTTATCGGTTGGTTTGTTTACATAAAATATTTATTTATCACTGCTAATAACATTTAGCATACACTTAAGATAGTCCAACTTATGTTTTTATTAGGGGTGTAGCGTGATGTAATATGTTATTTATGATGGTATGTGGGATCTGATGCTAAATGAATATCCCAACTATACATACATTCAAGACAAGATAAGAAGTGTCACACAAAGTGCAAGCTAATGCGAATAATATGTGATTTATGAGCATCATTTGCATAAATGTCCCATATTGTGAGAAAATGTACCTATGCATTCAGGGAATAAATCACTTCTATAAGGAAATAAGATTAGCCTTTCTACGGCCATAATTATTCTACTGACTATTGAAAATATTTGCATAATCATGCTCATTTATGAATCATTATCATTAAAGATTTTATTTACATGTCCAACCATCTCAGAGAACATTTGTAACTTTGTAATTAATGAGGAGCAAACAAACAAATCAAACTATGAAATCACAACAGCATGCTTAGAATAACTTGTAACACAACCTTGAATTTCTTCATAAAGCATTTATTTTTGCTCATAGGCAATTCATCCATAATATTTTACCAATTGTTTTTGACAACCTCAACACTTCAGTCATTTACTTTCTGAAGGGCATTATTAAGTAAAAACGTTACGTTTGTAAAACCTACATCTTTTCCAATCACAATATTTCTAGACATTAAAAAAATAAACTTGACACAATCATTATCCACAGCTTACTAAATTCTCATCGTTTCAGGATCTCACAGCACAGTACAGCAAAATGAAAACCCTCAATAAAGAGCATTAGAAAATCATGGGGACTATTCTCTGACAAAATTGCAATCAAGTTTCCTAAACGTGATCTAGTTTTATTCTGTTCAAAAACTGTTGTGTTTTAAGTCTCTACTTATCATAGTATTATTACAGATAGATTGTGTTTTATTTGCTTTTGCACAATGGAATAGGATGAAAAAGTGCTCTGTATGTATTAGTTTCACATAAAAGAGGAATGTAGAGCAAAATGATAACAAAGAATGACCGATAAAAAAGAATGAGAGGTAGACATGCTGTGGCTTTGGTTCGGATTGACACTTATGTTCATTAAAAGTAATTTAATGTGGGTTTATAATCACAGAATGTTTCATCTTTTTGTACACAGAGTCGTGGGGATAAAGTAAAGCAAAGAGTGTCTAACAACATAAATATCAAATGATAACAAAGCTCACTATTATCTCTGTACATAGTCGGTAACATTGTAAACATGATACTTTTCCTATAGATATTAGAGTAGCAGGGCTTTTCAACTACAAATAATTCAAAGCAATTTGGACAAGTGGACAAAAGAATCTTAGTCTGTTGTCCGGGTCGCTTCTCTTGATTTAGTTAGAGCTGATTACATTGTGTGAAAAGGACTGCATGTTGTTCGACACAAAATGTTTAGCTAGCTAATTTTGTGTGTATACGGGAACATCATAGTAGAAGAACCATAATACAGTAGTTCTTATTTGGATTTGGGGTTACACTATAATGTCATGAGTTAAACACTTCATAAACAACTTCAGAGAGAAGTATTTTGTGCAGGTTTCGTCCCAAGTGACACTCTATTCATAGCTATAAGGCAATGTAAGTCAATGCAAGTACCTTTCTGTATTTTTGTTGAATAGCCCGCAAGAGAAATAACGTTGAATTGACAGAGGCACTGCGTATATGAGTTTTAGATGTACCTACTTCTTTTATACTCTAATGTTATTATTATTTAACATTCATTGTGCTTAGTGTTGGTCCTGTCGTTCTCTTTTTCAAAGCTTAGCGTTTAGTCATGGTGTGCGCTTAGAAAGGAAAGATTATTTATCTGGATCCGTGACCATTGGTTTGGCTGGCTATCTGCCTCACCGTAACTTATAGCTCACACCTCACACTGTATTTTTAACAATGACTTGGAGGCAAAGTCATCAAATCCGACTTGTAATCACACGTGTATAATGCTAATATTTTATATCTATGCATACACAGAACCAATGTTAATTAAACCACAAATTATGCAGCAGCAATAATTATTACCGAGAATTACTGTATAACAACCTCGGACAATCCATATCACAATAACACATTTGTGACAGTGTATATTTATTACTTTTGCTGACATACAAACAGGCAATTTTATATACAACACGACTTTCTATAGCAAACATTACTACAAGATACTAATCATGAAATACCTCTCTGAACCAAGCACATTAATGATAACTTTCTTTGCAGAAACAATGAAAACAAAATATGTACACATACTATTTTATTGATTTCCCCCAATGGATATGAATATTTATTTAGACAAGTAAAGGAATTACTAACAATGATATATTTTTACATAAATCAAGTATTCAGTATTCAGTATGATTGTACCAAGTGGTCTTTTACTCTTAGTTCATTAGCTCAAGATATGAACATTTATTTAGACAAGTAAAGGAATTACTAACAATGATATATTTTTACATAAATCAAGTATTCAGTATTCAGTATGATTGTACCAAGTGGTCTTTTACTCTTAGTTTATTAGCTCAAGAATAAACAAAATTATCATGACAAACTTGCAAAACAACGTATCTATTCTGTTTTAAGGACTTATGGATTATCAATTTTGATATGAAACATTTACAATGGAAATCAAATCAGATTTGAATTCATTACGAGAAGCGAAGACAGTAAATATTGTACATAATATGCTATGACCATTATGTTGAAATTCACAAATTGAGAAAATAGAGCAAAATAGTGGAATTCTAGAGATATGCACAAGTCTTTGATTAGTTAGGTGGAGGGAGTAGTGTACAATAAACGAATAGTTAGTGAGTAAAGGGAATGAGCTTATTACATTTTAAGAAAAAATTTAATTTTTAGCATGCTAGCTTGTGTTCCTTTAAGGTATTTGCATAGGTATACTAAGCCGTTGCGCTCAAATAGATTAAAGTGAGAAACAGTAAACAGGCATATAAGGATAAATGTTAGACACAAAGCATAAAACACAGCGCATTGAATTATTTCAAAAACACCTCGTAGTATCAGTAAAAAGGTAGCACTTTGTCTCTTCTGCATATTTGTGGCAACAAAATAAGCTCTTCTCAGACTTTTCCCGTAGATAAAGCTAGTTGAATGTAATTCTATTGAATGGGATAAGAAGAGGAGACGGATTTGTCTTGAAAAGATATCTTCCCTCAACAAATACAGAAGCACGGCAAGCTTTAAAGGAACGGAAATTGGAATTCATTTCATTCAATTCAGTTGTTGAGTTGCCCCGTTCAGTTTCAGAAGAGAACTCTTCAATTTATTCCGTGCACAAGACAAGAATTCAAACCACAATTTTATTCTCTCATCCGTTCATGTGCTGTACTCGTATGAATTGGAATAATTGGATGTTCTACGCAACATGTATGTAATGTATCTCCATTCTATATACCTTCATGTCTTTAAAGCATGTCGTTTTAGATTCACATATGAACTGGACTGGTGCAACTACCGTCTGAATATACTTTTCCACGTCCACCCAATTTCTATTATCTACTTCTAGATGTTTTCATTCAAGACGCACATTACAGGTACAGTCCTTATAACCACTTCAACGTTACACACTGAATAACAAAGAGTTTGAATTAAAGGCTATGAAAACACACATTCAACACCAGGAGTTGCATCCATGCCTAATTTCTGAATAGAGTGATGAATTCCTTCCGAAATCTCTTGCTAACATAATATAGGACTAATGTACTTTGGCTTTGTTGCATTAAACAACCCAAGATGTGATTATGTGATGTACCGAAAAGAAAGGAAAAGTTCATCTTCGTCGATATTATCGTGTCACCTCCGTGGGTGTCACCCTTTCAGAGTTTTAAATGTTTTTCTCACTAAATCACTAAATACCTTCTGTAACTATCCTTTCGAAACTGCTTAACTGCTCTATTGTGTATATTGATGCTTCTACTATAAATTATAAGTATAAGTACAAAGTACATAATCATTATTAGCCTTGCTACTAATAGCACAATGTGATACGACGACAAAAATACTGTTGGATGTAAGAAATAAAAACATGCTAAACTAAGGAGAATAGGTTCTCCATTAAATCTGTTCTAAGTTTGTATCATATAGTTATTAATACATATAGTGGACATTACAAATAGCTTAAAAAAACATATGACAGGGCTAGTCAGGAACCGCAATGATTTAAAACTATTTTGTTTGTATTTGTGTAGTGCCTGAAGGAGTTATCAATGTACAAAGCATCAATATATGGTGTGGTATAGTACACGCTATGAAATGCATATACCGTATAACTCGAATTAGTTCACCCCCCGCTCACGGGTGAACTATTGTATTTTCGCGAAAATTTGGCCACGAATACAAAGTTTACATGTAAATTACACTACTAATAGAGTGATGTTTACCCCTTGGGGGTGAACTATTAATTGGGCCCAAAAGGGTAGGGTGAAATAATAGTTCACCCGGTCTAATTAATTCGAGTTATACGGTAATATTATCTTTTAACGTTCCATCAAATATTTCCATTTTGAAATGTTACAGGGGCTACAAAATCATTCTTCGAGCATTTATAAACGTTTCTTTGCATCTCATGATAGAAATGGACGGACAGTAAGTATTTGCACGTGTGTTCTCACTTTTCTGTAAGTGTAGAAGAGGTGTGACTTTAAATAACTGAACTTTGGACACGACTACAATTTCCATGTACTTTGGATGATAGGATAGGAGTAGTATCACATATACAAGCGCCTATACAATAATACAATAGAGTGAAACAAGTCAGGATTCCTCCCTATAAAGCATTTCCATGTCTGTGACTATTATATATGATTCGATAAATAGCTATTATGTGCAAGCACGTATTCAAGTGCAGAAATGTTCAAGTTCAAAGAAAAATCTTCATTGCGCTTTGTGCTGTAAAATAGAAATAAACATTTAAAAGACTCCTTGCCCCTTTTCTTATTGTTGGATGCTATCATTCAATTCTCTCACCATTTCCCCAGCAGTAAAGGAAGCATAAATTGCAAATTATTGCACTTCTAACATGTTTTCAAGATTAAACACACACATTGGAAGAGAGTACCTACCCCGACTACCATTCTTCTATCTATATAATAAACTAAATTGTTTCCGGTGCTCATTCTTTGGCAGACAGAAACAAACTAATACTTTAGTTAGTATTGTAGTCAGGTAGTAAAGTGTAGGTAGTTATAATGCATTAATAGGATCCACACACGTACCAATCTACAAATACAGGGAATGAAAAAATCTTATTTGTTGCATAAAAATATGCTTTGTTTTACATTAAGCTAAATTATTTGCTATAAATCAAGGATAGCTTGTTAAGTAGCCACCTTCTAGAACAAAGAATATATTTTATAATAAACTAGCACTCAGAAACATGGACAAACTATATACAAACCGGCATATGATAGCATTACTTTTCGGTGATATGTAAATTCAGATGAACTCCGTAGCCAGCGTGGCGTCTTTCACCTTATGACTCCTCTCTCTCTCTAAAGCTAATACATATTTTGACTTTATAAAAAGCTTTTCATAACTGTATGTATACTTTTTATTCTACTAGCAAAGAAAAGAACCCCACTACAATTGTTAATACCTCTATTGTATTCAGTTTTCATTTTATAAAGTCACTTAACTACATGATACAGATTACCCACATATAAACAAAAAAATTCTTCGGACTTCTTTCCATCTTGCATCTCGTATACAATCTATGAATATACTCTTGTCTTTTGGTTGTCCAAAGTCATTTGTTATGATAGAATGTAAGTTTCTACTGCTTTTAAATTATATGTTGATATTATATCACTCTTAGTGCCTTCTCATTGTTAATATTTATATGATAGTTTCAGTTGGTGAATCAAAATCTATGTAAGTATTAATACAATAGCATATAGCCATGTGTGTCTAGTATCTTTTGACTACATACCGACTGACTGACTGAATTATAATTCTATCCAACTTGACCAGCACCACCAGTCAAATATTTTTCTAGCTTGAACCCCTGGGTAGCCGCTTTATTATGTTGTGTGTATTATACAGTCCAAGCGTAAGAATGAACACCAGTCTTTCTTTTTTCTCTGCCTGTTTTATTCATTAAACTCTCGAAAGATTACATGTCTAAAGATTGAAACAGCAAGCATTTCACAGAAACGACTCTACAGATGATGATTACCTATTTTTGGAGATATCACATCACCTGTTTACATTATCTTACAAGAAATGAAAGCCACGCCAAATGGAATCAAATCAACCATACTACATCTGTCAGATCGTAAATTATTCCTCTCATCAGATCCATCCATGACCATAATATGCTAACGACCAACTATCTTATTCTCTCTATAAAATTCCATTTTCTGCCACACCAACTACTAACATTTTTTCTTATTTCAACACTCATATAATTGAATTATTCGTTTACCAACAATGAGAAGACTTAAAACAGAATAAAATTAGATTCTATCACAGCCACATTTCAGCTCAACTTACACCATTTCAAATACTATACAGTACATTAAAGAATAGAATTAGAAATCGGAAAATCGTCACATTTCTGCATTCCGCAGTACCTACGAGTACCTATACTCGAGTACATTCATGAGCATTGAGCATACTCTTAAAAACGACTTTTGATTAATTTCATACATTCATACCATTACGCATTTATTTGATCTTCGTTATTTACTGCTATTTCAACTCTATGTATGTAATTGAGAGCACAATAATAATTATTGGTTCAATAGTTTTAACTTTGCAACCTGAAATTAAATGACAAATAATGTTTTTGAAGGACATGGTCAATAAAGAAATGAAAATGCCATACAGAGAGTGGTAGTGGATGATTAAATTCCTTCGTAATGTGATTAGTGAAAATGTAGAAATATTCATGCACCAACGAAGCAAATAATGGGAAACTTTGTATAGACAATATCTAACCTAGCCCAATAAGATCATTATTCGAATATCCCTAGCATAGCACCCTGATAACCAGACGCATGTAAAATTAGTAAAGTCAGAAGATGAGTAAAGGGTTTTGGTTGTCTGAAAATGATTTGAGAGATTGACGAAAGAAAGAGAGTATATTTTTTGTCC
>JABASI010004927.1:0-13167 GCA_019776505.1 Tomocerus nigrus | reverse complement strand
ATCATAACTCTTCTCCCATTTCTCAAAATGGGGCGCTTTTCCGTCAATCACTCAACTGGCAGTCCCCGAAGTTCATTTTTAGTGGATATAAATGAAAACGTTGAAATAAACGGCTATTATTATTTGTCTCCAGAACCCCATTATAATCTGGCTCTAAATATTTCTGACGTCTTAGATTTACTTTTTGATATGAAACAGATTATTGAGAATGAAAGATCAAATATTTACATTACGCTTTACGATGGAGGAGAGAAGAGCTTTGAATTACGGTAAAAAAATCTAATTTCAGATATTTTTATAGATTTATTAAAAGTCAAGTGTGTAATCAATGAAATTTTGTATAACTACAGCTCGAGAAATATTTTTGAGAGTGGAAAATGGAACGTAACACATTACGCAATTTTGAATGGGACATTTATTCCAGCCGGGCTCATGGTCAAAGCCTCCTTAATTGCAGGAGGTGACAGAATCAGTAACTCACAGGACACATCTCCCAACTCCAATAAGGAATATATTAATGCTAACTTGGAAGTAATACGAAAAATGGAAACAGGTTTAGAAGAAAACGTATTGGCAGTTTCAGTAGGACTTGAAGGGGGAGCTAATGGTTCTTATTGTCACCAATTCATTTGTTATCATAAATCCAACTCCCCCAAACTATTGTGCTGCCTTTTCTCTCACCTGTCAACCATTTCAATTAATTACATTATTGTGATAGTTCTGCATAAGCATAATGATCCGAGTAATGATGTTTTCTTTGAATATTCCGTGTTTATTTTAAATCAATTTTGGAAATTTAGATTGGTATTTTTATACGGTTGTTTTCTTAATTCTAACTTATATAGTTATTTAGCTTAATGGCAATTTTAGACTGCTTACATATAAATTACCTAAGCAGTTAATTAGATTTAGTGCGTTGTGTGTATATATTTTGTTTCTAATTATAATATTTCTTCAGTTTCTAATGTAAAATGTAATTAAATATCAGTACCTATAGATGAAAAGTTTTTTTGTTCAACTTCAGCCCCAAAGTCTCCCCTATGGATACGCCCTTATATTATAAGGTTGACTTATTTAGGTAAGCGGCATATTGGCATTGACATAAAAAAGTCATGAATAGAATTTGCTTCCATACAAAATGAATGGTAATTAATAGCTTTTTAGCTTACGTACCGCTGATATAAAAATGCAAAAGTCACTGGCACAATAAGCCCACCAGTAATGGCTGAACCATAATAAAATTTATCCCTAAAAGTCATAAACTCGCATCACAAAACTTAATAAAATTATATGCACAGTTCAAATTAATTATTAGTCTGTCTAAATATGTTTGCTATGCAGTTTACATATTATCATTAGGACGTGTGTGTGTCAGTATCCTGAGAGGACGACGAGTGTTATCGGGATCAGCATTAACAAAGTAGACACGATGTGGTGACATGAGCCACCAAATGTGCGATCATTGCACAAATCCTCTCCACCACAAGTACAGAACTCTTTAACATCGATGTCTTCCCTTCCTCTTTCAGTGTCGAACCACACTCCGATTTCACCAGCTTTATAGCATTTATCCCCCGAACTTATTGCATCACAGCCTCTCATGACGATGTCTTCCCCCCGGAATTTTCCCGTTAAAGTGTAGCAAACTTCCCTTGTCCCCGAAGATTCATTCATAGATTCATAAAGATCTGTGGTCAACAAAAGATCAGTATGAGAAAATAAACAATATATAGTATTTAAATAACTCATCATTACAATCCATCATTCCTGTTTTCAATTGATCACCCCTGTTTTCTAGTGTGTCATATCAACATATGTCAACATTTCTATTCTGCAAACACCCTTGCTTTCTAGTGTCAACATCCCTGCTTAGAAAAAGTCCCGAAAGGGAAAAAACGGGATGGATATCGGCAGGCAGAGAGTCACGTCATTCAGACAAACAGACATACACCTACAAATTATAATATAGTATAGGTTATTAAATTCGCAAAATTTTATTTTTTAGTTACCTGTTAAACTTCTCGTTGGGGTTAAATCGATGCTGCATTTAATACTGGACGTAGGATAATCCCAACACATTTTGTTAGTCCCGCCGGGTATGATCGATAGTGACCCACACTCATGGCAATCAAGAGCTTCAAATCGGCAACAATTAATTAATTAATTACTTTTTAATAATTACTAAAACTTTGCTAATTTTTAACTACGGTATCCCTTAATTGTTAGAATTACAATGCATAAATGTGCCTATAGGTAGATTAAGTTTTCAATATATCATACATACCGTGGGAAATCCGAATTCGCAAAAATAACAGGATAATGAAGAGTCCAAAAATTTTCATTGGTAATGTTAACTCAGGCATGAGTGCCATAAAATTATTTTCTTTGAGATAAATGATTAGAGCCCTGTATAATTTGTATTGTCGTTAATATTAATAGTTGGATTATTTGTTGGCATAAATGGATCTCAAAAGAAGATTGAAGATGAAATAAAATTAAACAGTTTTCCTGACTGTCCTTTGTTTTATCACAACGTACACTAAAACAGTTATCTTTCGACTTTGAAAAATTTATACACGTGTGCTTATATTTACTATAATATTAAAAGATAGCATTATTGTCTATTGAGGAATCAGTCCATCAACAATGATAATGAGTAATGAGAACAATGACTCGTCCTCGAAAAGTATAAATACATCCTTGTGTTTTGTGTATTTGCTTCAGACACCACTTACACTTCCGCACACTTGTGTCACTTCCGCACACTTATGTCACCAAACGATTTAAGCGATTTATATTGGGAGTTTTACAATTTTGAATGCTTTGCATAACGATTAATGGTGTATAGATCAAAAGGACAATGTTACCTATCTATATATTATGATATTATAGATTATAGTTTATAGTTGACTTATCTGTAATAATAATGTAATTAAGTACACAATTTGTATTTGCATTGTTGTGTTGTATGATGTCGGTGTCTCTGTCTAGGTCTTTGTGTATTATAATGCATAGGTACTTATCACATGCAGTTATCATTATTAAACACCATTATTTATTTACTCTGTATAAGAATTTTGGTGACAAAGGTTTCATTGAACTTATTTTCAGTTCAAGCTCCATGAACAAATGTCTGACATTTGATTTCTGCCAATGTCGAACAACGACATTTTCACATTCACATAATTAAAAGCTGATTATTGAAATTGATTCTATTCGTACTTGATAATTGTTGATGTGGTTGTCAGAAGTCAGTCCTAGTGCAGTGAAAGGTTTAAGGAGACTGTAATGTTAATTGCAAGTAATTATAATATTAGTAATAAGAGTTAAAAATTATGTTTCAGTTTTCAAGCGACGACAGACACCTATATACATCTATTTTTTTTAAATTCTTAACATTTTTTAATAGAATAGCAGGATTTGCAGCATTATTTGGATGTACGTAATTTTAATAGTGAAGGTTACGACTTAAGTCATTTTGAAGATGAAAATCGTCTGAAAGTTTGTTGTAACGTGTTTAGATGTATTACTAATACCTGGTTGAGCTGGTTGTAATAATATTTGATAGATTTTAATAAATTGCATACATTTTATGACTGAGTGATCGTAGAATCTCGAAACAAAATGGCGTCACATCTACTAAAAGGTTTACGTGAATGGGGGCCTTTCATCTTTAACGCCCTCTGTAGTTACAGTTTTTTAATTGCCTTAGTGTTTGCTCTGGATGTTCCTTGGAGATCTGCTCTGTTAATTGGCGGTGTACCAGCTGGCACATTTATACTAGTTTGTGTAGTTTTCTTCGTATGGCTAAAATGGGACATTTCCATTTGGAGGAAAAATTTCAAAGATGTCTCTTCAAGTTCTACAGCGACAAGAATTTTTAGATTAAGTTTGCTTCCCTGTTTGCTCGTCATCTTGTATTTTTACATATTGTAATCAAAATTAACTAAATACGGTCGTAGAATACAATACACACTCTTTTATAGAATATTCATAATTGAATTTGACCTAAAACAAGAAATTTTCTGCAGGGGAGATGACAATGGGGACAAAATATTATATGCGAGTTCTCGTGTTCAAAATGAAATGGTAATCCATCCATGTGGTTCATCTTACCAACGTCAAAATTCAAGAGACGAAAAACGGGTATGGGATGCAGCCGATTTAATTTCACAACCATCGGAGGCAGAAATATATATCGTCACAAATGCCGTATTCGGGGCAAACCAGACTAGAAAAAATTGTGCCCAGGTAAGCAATTTAAAAAATAGTAATGTAATGTCATGATTTTAGGCAGGGTGTCTTTAAAATTTGGGAAAACCACCCACAATTGTTTTTTAATTTTGAAAACAAAAGTAAAAAATGCAATTCAGATAAAGAAACTAATACAAAGGAATTTTAATTTCGCAGACAGGCGCGTATTGCAGTACGACAAATATTAATCCCGGGAAAATAAAGCCAGAATGGCTCTCAGGAGTGTCTTGGTCATTTTCCCACGAGTTAGCAGGAGCTACTAGTATCTGGAATCCAATTACATGCTACAAAGAGCCGGTATGCGAACCCGGTGTTTTGTACGACAATGGAATCCAGACTGAAAGTTGCATTGAAAATAAGTTCTGTAGTATCGACGGATGGTGCCCTCCAATTTCTCTGAAGTATGATTTTTTACATTTAAAAAACATATAAAAACTTTGACATACTTAATATGAATTCACCCGATATGGTTAACGCGGCGGTTCACAAGAAATAATGAATAATCGTTGTAAATAAAATTCGTTGAGAACAGTAAAATGAGTATGAGCAATGGCTGTAAGTTTTAATGAATTTTCGGATTTCTCCATCAGCCTCAATTAAATAATCTGTTGATCGGAATATGTTTTTGTCCTTTTCAGAGATTTCTCAACAGAGCCAATGTTCAATACGAATAAATTTTCAATATTTCTGGATATGAGACCGAATTTTCCTGAGTTCAAAGGTGTAAGCTGGACCAAAGGTGGAGAGAGAGGCTACAGTGCCAATTATGCGGAGATTTATGCAAGATATCATTCTTATAACAAAAACGTCGAGACTTGCTTGTACCACAAGGAAAATGATGAATATTGCCCTCGATTTCTTTTGGAAGATATTGTGACGGCCGCAGGAGAAGATTTTACAGAAATTGCAACATTCGTGAGTGATTATTCTGATTATGACGTTAAGATTAAGGTACTTTAGAAAAAAATGCAATCCTGAATACATTTCCAGGAAAACTGAATTTTATTTCATTTTATTGTTTATTTTTTACTCTAATTGCTTCTTTGACGAATACAGACTATTCATTGGCTGTCAATTTATAATTAATTAAGCCTCAATGTTTTATTTTTTATAAAGACTAACTAATAATTAACTGTCTTAAAACACGCATCCTTCAATAATTTTGGAAGTTCACTAAAAACCATTAATTATAAAATTATATTAAAAGAACAGTAAATAAATAGTAATTAATTTTTATGACATGACTTAATTCTCAGGGTGGCCAGTTTAAAGTGGAAATAGAGTGGAATTGCAAATTTGACTGGGGAGCGGATATTTATGATTGCTTGCCAAAATTTAATTTCATCAACCGATCAACGAACAAAGGAAAACCAAAAATTCGGTAGGAACATTTAATTTTACTGTTTATGTTTGCAAATAATTTTATGGCATTAAATATTAAATGTTTGTACATTGTGATCAGGTCCCTGATTACCAGTCAGTCTGAAAATAATCGCACAGTGACATACAGTCTGGGAATTAGCATTTCTATTGAGCACGTTGGAAAAGGATGGCAAATTAGATTCTTTAGCACTCTTCTTTACGCTCAGTTTGTTTACGTCTCCTATGCAATGGTTCATTAGTTCATTTTTTATGCTCTGAAAAATATTTTTACTAGATATTGACGATATTTTGAAATATTGAGAATATGAAACATAATGTCTGATTTAATGGATTTTTCATTAGTTCATTTTTTATGCTCTGAAAAATATTTTTACTAGATATTGACGATATTTTGAAATATTGAGAATATGAAACATAATGTCTGATTTAATGGACACTATTTTGATTTAGATAAAAGGACCTTTCATTGGACTACTTCGATGTATTTATGCGTCTTATCTTACACTGACGGCTAAATCTATGAATCCTGATGAGAAATCTAAAACTACAGCAGAAGACACGAAGACGACGACGACATTGTAACAGTATTTTATTTAATAAATGAAAGATTGGTACATTAATAAATAAATATATACTTTATATAATGAAGTAATGACTATAATTGTAGAAAATGTTCCTGGCACATATTTTTAATTCAATAATTGCCTCAATTAACGAAAACTCGGAAATTACCCATTCATACTTTCACTTTCTGGTTGTATCATCCTTGTAGTTTTACAATTTGCCTCCATTCCTCCAGGAAGTTGCACCCGAAACATTTTTACACCCATAGCAGTTTAATTTGGCCAACAAAATTCTGTCTGGGTGTCGAAAAGTTGGTAAAGTGTTTTTATAATTATTTGCCATTAGTTCCAGTGCAGCTGAAATGTCCTTTCTACGTAAAAATATTAATTTCATCAAAAATAGAATTAAAAACATTTCATGAAATACTTTTTTGAAAGAGAGCTTCAGTTAGCAGTTGTTAACGTACTATCAAGGAGTATAGATTATATTTATAGTATTTATATTTATATCGATCGATCGGAATACGGATTACATTGCAATACATATATATAGTAGTCATACCGTGCAATAAATACATTCCTGCCTGTTTTTAATTTTTTGCTCTCATTTATTCACGTTATTGTTTGTTCCCATCTTATCACCACACAGCAGGGTTTCAAAACTACGATAAATAATACATAAATAATATAATGGCACATTCCCAGGAAGATATAGTCGCCAGCGCCACATAGCCTGAAAAAGCTCTTACGCCTCAATTTCACAAAGGTAAATAATGGGGTTACTAATACCTATCACGATTCAGAGGTTTTTTAAGTCCACGGAATTTTTGCGCAGATAGTGCGCAGATGCCTGTCTCCAAGATGGGGAGTGTCAAATGTCTGTCAACAAAATGCACGAATATTTATAGGGAAAATTTATATATTTTATGAATCGAATAAGCTTAATAATGGAAATATTCCAAATTAAACAAAATGTCAATAATATTTTTTTCGTAGTTTTTGTTTGGTGTGAATTAAAACCCTTGGAGGTATATCCCACTTTCCATGTTACCAGGTCCATGCCGAATATAGTATAAGTAAATTGTAAAATAAAGTCAACGACGTGTTCTTATCTAATCCACATCGTGAGGTCGTTGAGTTTTGTTGTCAAGCGAAAGTTGTGTGCCATTTTGAATAAGTAAGTAACTCTTGAGGTGGGGAAAATAAGGCATAGTAAAAATATTTGAAAAATGGCCAACGAAATTATAACTAATTTTGTGTACTTATCAGAGCACATAACCAACTTAGAAAGCATTTTAAATCATTTGTTGCAAGATGGAGTTATTTCGATACATGAAAAGGAAGAAATTGTAAGTACATAATTATAATTAATATTTAATATTTAACATCCATTTGGTATTTGACATTGACGTGGATTTAATAAGTGAAAAATAAAATAAATGTTTGTATCGGAGAGTCAAAATACTTCATTAAAAAGTAGCAGCAAATTACTGGCATTAGTTCTAAAGAAGGACTGGAATTTATTGGGAAATGTATTTGTAGAAATTCTCAAACAAACCAATAATGCACACTGTGCACATCAAATTGAAAAATCAAAAGACAGCAAAGCCACAGGAAAAAATCGAAAAAATGAGAGGGATGACTCAACCAGCCAAAGATTTGAAAAATCTGGCAACCGGAAATGTGAAAATATAGGAAAATGGTGGCCAGATAAAAAGATCTTGATTAAATCTCTGCATAAGAGGAAATTCGGAACCAGATTGCTAGTTGAAGAAATACATGAGCGAGTTTTAAACGACGACAACCGAATGGTCGTCATCTGTGAATCTTCGGATGCTGCTAAATATTCGGGAATGGGAGGGATAGGGAAAACTCTCACCGCCAAATGGTACGCTCACCACTACGAAGATTATTATGACCACATCTTATGGATTGACTGTGGCGAAGGATCATTGTCAACATCTTTTGAAAACTTGGCTATGGAATTGGAAATTAAAAATTGGGATAAGTACAATGAAGTGAAGAATGTCGCACGAAAATGTTTTGAAAATCTAAATGAATTTAAATGTTTGTGGATCTACGACAACGCTGAAAGTTATCAGGAAACCGAGGGCATCAAGCATGTACTACCGAGATATCAGCAAAAATTTGTGTGTTTGATTACGTCACGAAGCCGAGACTGGGGAGTCGAAAATGGATACGGGAAAATATCGGATCTGCAATTAGAAATATTTAGTCAGACGGAAAGTTTAGAGTTTCTGCAGACAAATCTGGAAAAAGAAACAAAATACACGGAGGATGAGTTAAATCAATTATGTCGGTTGCTGGGAAACCTCCCACTAGCTCTTCAGTTGGCTGTAGCTGCTTTGAATAGCAGTCAAATGGACGTCAAGACTTATATCGAGAAAAGCAAATTCGTGAAGGTGTTGGATGCTAAATTCGATGACTACGAAAAGACAATCAACGGAAATGTCAAGGTCTCCTTAGATCTGATTGGAAAAGAAGACGGGGGAACGACAGCAAAGGAAATTTTACTGGTCTTCGGCTACATCCTACCCGACGACATTAAACTCGACTTCTTCAAATCCGTTCTGCAAATACAAGACGACACGAAAATAAAACAATCTCTCAAACTCTTAAAAAAATATTCTCTTGTCGCTAAAACAAGAAGAAACAAAGTATATTATGACGATATTGTTGGTAAAATAATGAATACCTGGGGGAAAGAAAATGATAAGGAAATAGTTTTGAGTATCCACCGACTTCTTCAGCAAGTCATCCGACACAACGGAAAAGGAAGTGAAAAAGAGACGCTGAGGAAGATTCTCAGCTGCGATGGGTTCATAGACTACAAATTACTTCCATTCACCAAATATGCGGATGAAGAATTAAGAAAAGAGTTCCCAAAAGTCAAGGCAGAGTTACTAGACCAGAAACAACTGGAGAATCTGATGGAGCACAAACGATTCGAGGAGTGTGTCGAATTGGCAAAATTTGTGGATGAAGAATTAAAGCGCAATACAACGAGGTTTAATTATGCGATTTGTCTGCACGAGAATGGACAAGTGGAAGAATCCGTGAAGACTGCCAACGAATTATTAGACATGATACAATTAACTAAAAGGTACATTAATTTTGGTGGTCGCATGGTCACAATTCTTAGGTATTTAAAAGCAATCAAGTTACCAGTAAACGTCAAAAGACATTGTAATCTTATGAGTCTGACGCTTTTCGGTGTTGATGTTGGTGACGGCGTAGGTGTAGACGACATCGGAAAATTGAGAAAAGAAATTGGAGATTTGTTGCTCTTTACTCATCTGCGATTAGGAAAGTTTGACGACGCTATTATTGCAATTGGCAAACAAGAAGCTAATCATGAACAATCATTCTCTATTCTAATTCAAGTGATGTCAGAGAATAAATTCGAAGAGTGTGTCCAATTGGCGCAAATCATCGATCAAGAATTAAAGATAAACACAACGAAATTCAATTATGCAATTTGTCTGAAGAACAATGGACATGTCGAAGAATGTGTCGAGACTCTGGAAAAATTGTACGAACTAGAAATGGAAGAAGAAATAAAATATTCATATTCGGATGTGGAGATAGGTCTTTTGAAATTGGACATAGAAGTGTCGAAGGAGTTGATTGGATGTCATTTGTTGATTACTTACTCCACAATGAATAGCAAAATTAAAAACATTCTGGATATGAGAAGACAATTCACGGCTATCTATTCACAAGAGAATTTGGGTGTTCTCATTCGACTTGTTCATTCCAATTTAATTACTTGTAAATATTCTCTTACAACTGATGGTTCATTCATTAACTTGAAATTGGACGTAGGAACAACGGAAATCGAATTGAGTTCTTGTTCCTTGTCATTGTGCTCTTTTAATCGACTATCGGCGGAGAAATTGACTTTAAAATATGTTTCATTTTTTCGTGATGGGGAAAAATTGGAAGAAGTGGAGGCCAACGACTTCCTCGACCTCGCCAAAATCAATAGCCTAACACTCGAATGTCATAAGAATGTGAGCATTGATTTAAGTGGAGAATTCTCTTTGGAATTTCTTCAATTAGGAAGTGTCCAAGTGTTGGCGTGGAACAATTCCAACTGGAATGTTAGAGAACTACATTTAAGGAATCATATTAGTGCATTTCAGGATAAGACAAAAATCAAAGTACAGGAAATGAAAATTGATGGCTATGCGTTGAACGTTTCCAGTCTCCCACAAACACTGGAAAAAATAACTTTAGATACGGTAAAATTCGTACTCATGTTGGAGGGAGTTGAATTGCCAAACTTGAAGAACTTGACATTACGAGGAGTGGATGATGTTGATTGTTTAACTCCTTTCCGTTCAGTTCCAGTCACTCATATATACTTGGATCGGATTAAAGAAGTGGATGTTGATATCCTACCACAAACTCTCACTCACCTACAAATAACTAATTATACTAATTATAGTATTTATAATGGAGATTCTGAAGACTATAATGAAGATTTTGATAATAAAACGCGTATTGTTGGTGGAGTGAGAAAAGTGGACACACTCATGCTCCAAGACTTCTTTTTCAAAGAAGTGGAAGAATGTTTGAGTCACGTACAGACAGACAATCTCATCATTATTCATGGAATTTATTCAGAAGATTTAATAGAGCTGATGAACAAGCAAATTAAAACAATTGTCATCGGAGGAATGAGTTGGCATGATGAAGCAGATTTCAAGACCTACTCGACTTGTTTGGACAGACAAGCAGATTTTTATTTCGTGGAGGGAGGAAGGGGCATGGCAATGGAAGAAGAACAGTTCAAAGAATTTGTGGAACTGAACTGTTTCGACATTAAATATCTTTATATGAGCATGACTTATGGTTGATTAGATAGTATAAAGAATGACTTACCCGAGTAACGGAACCCTTACCGGGGGTTAAAAATGTTACTCTGGTGGGAGACGGTATGTTGCTTATCTAGTTATATACCATGTGTTTTCCTTACAAAATTTTAACCCCTGTTAGTACTAGAGTGAAGTCTTAGAATCTTTTGTAACTATCCGGAGGAGTAATAGAGTTAACTGATTCTTTTTTTGGACAATAATTTATTCTCGTGGTTCTGTCAATACATGGTCAGGTCAACACAGAGGAGCAGTTGAATTTATGTCAATGAATAAATTAAGGTTGGTGGAATTCTATTTAACCTTGAGTGAAAACATTTATTTTTATATTTATTTATATTTATTTTATGAATTGTATCGTTTTGGGACAATAAATATTCAATTTTACCTAACTGACCTGTACTAAAATAACTTTATTAAAACCCGGAAAAGCCCAAAAATGGTAAATTGAAAAAAAGAAAAGATAAGCTCTAATATCTACAAAAACATTTCCATTACTTCAATTAATGTATTAATGGCTAAGCAATGCGAATTGGAATAATATAATTTGCTTCCATACAAAATGAATGTAATAATAAAAAAAACTTTAGCTATAGCTTACGCGTACGCCATGCCACCACTGATAAAAGTTTAATGTGAAAGTCGCTGGCACAAAGCACACTAAGCCATAAAATGTTTATCCCTAAAAGTCATAAACTCACATCATAAAAATTAATAAAATTATTACAAAGTTCAAATTATCAGTCTGTCTACATGTTTGCTATGCAGTTTCATATATTTTATGACTATGACGTGTATGTGTCACTCAAGTGTCAGTATCCTGAGAGAACGACGAGTGTTATCGGGATCAGCATTAACAAAGTAGACACGAAGTGGTGACATGATGAGCCACCAAGTGTGTCATCGTTGCACAAATCCTCTCCACCACAAGTACAGAACACTTTATCAGTGATGTATTCTCTTCCTCTTTCAGTGTCGAACCAAACTCCGATTTCATCGTGAAAACATTTATTAATATCCCCCGAACTTATTGCATCACAGCCTCTCATTACGATGTCTTCCCCCCGGAATTTTCCCGTTAAAGTGTAGCAAACTTCCCTTGTCTCCGAAGATTGATAAAGATCTGTGGTCAACAAAATTAAAGGCTCATTATGAGAAAATGAACATAATATTAATATTTAAACCCCGCATCCAAATAAGTGTTTTAAAATTATGAAGCAACATACTAAAATTGCCAATTGGACATAAAAAGATACAGATAACTATTTAGGTAAAAGTCTTCCAGAGATTTATACTATAGCAGGGTAGCCAGCTTCGCTGAGCCAACTAAACATTGAATATTTCTCAGGCTAAATACGACCTAAAGATTAAATATTTTAAAAAAATTAATAGCATGAAAAAATGGGGTGGACAAATGAGGAGACATACACCTGCAAATTATAATATAGTATGAATAATTAAATTGGAAAATTTTTAATTACCTACCTTTAAAGCTTCTCGTGTGGGTTAAATCAATGCTGCAGCGAGCCATACTGGAAGTAGGTTGATCCGAAGAATCCGAACACCTCCCGTCAGTCCCACCAGGTATGATCGATAGTGACCCACACTCATGGCAATCAAGAGCTAGAAATCGACAGCAATTAATTTAGTACTTTTATTAGGTATTTACTTTTTAAAAGTTTACTAATTTTTAACTATTAGAGAATATAGGTATCCCTTGCTGATTACAATGCATTGATGTAACCAGGTAGATTAAGTTTTAAATATATACTATATGGTAAATGGTACATACCGTGGCAAATCCTAATTCGTAAAATTAACAGGATAGTAGTAAAGATTCCAAAAATTCTCATGGTGTCAACTGGCAATGTTAACTCAGACTCAGACAGTCCATAAATTCCTTTATTGTCGTTGAGAAAGATGATTGAATTTAAGAGTGCGTCTAAAATCTTGGCGCGTCGATTGGAAACTGCAGGCAGCAAACAAAAGTTTTCTTGTTCTGCGTTGCAGGAAACTCCGAATGCCACAACTAATGTAGCCGACAAAAGATATGTTGTGTTGTTGTGGTA
>JABASI010004926.1:0-13168 GCA_019776505.1 Tomocerus nigrus | reverse complement strand
TGTCTTAAAATAGACAATAATTATTATTGGAAATTAGTGACAAATAAATACAAATATTGTCCAGAGGAACGTGTGACCGTGTGTGCTATGTGATTTTTGATTTTTTTTGTCAAGTTCTTTGTTATTCTGTTTAAATTTTCATATCGTTAGCATCACTTACACACCAAAATGGATACAGATCCCCATTTAGAGGCGCTAATGGGACAACTGGGTGATTACACTATTTTAAGTTTCAAAAAAAGGATAAAATTAAATGCAAAATTATTAAAAACAACAGCGAATTTGTTATTTTTGATTTTGTATTGTTTGTGCAGGAGAATTTGGTCCTTATCAACTGCGACAACATTTACTACACATCCTTACATCCTTTGTAAGTGTATATGAAAGATTTCTTTGTAAACAAACATTATGCTGAATAGAAACCTATGAGATTTCATAAGGTTACAAATGAACTTGCAATTAATTTTATTTTCGGCAGCTTGCTGGGATTCATATGCTGTCCTTGACTTTTGTTGCTCCTACGCCACAATTTCGGTAATAAAATGATAAACTGTAAAATAAAATGTTAAAAATTCGCTAAGAATTATTTTGATACGTGTCAACTGTCAACATTTAAATTTTTAATGACAATGTGGGTTATTTTTCTCATAATTTTGGTGCAGATGTTTTATAGAGCAAGTCGACGGGAATTTATCCAGCAACAATCCGACTTTTAACCAATTTGTCCTTTCATCTTACATTCCAAATAACACGGAAGGACAACTGGACTCCTGTCTTAAGTATGTTGTTGAAGGGGACGAAGACAATGGGACGATGTCCTGCGAAAATCAATACGTCTACGATTCAACGTATTATCAAAGCTCACGAGTGATTGACGTATGTGTAATTTACGAGAAAATTCTCGAATTTATCAACGTGTAAAAATTATGTAACTATAATCATTGGGTTTTTCCGCACAGTGGACACTCGTATGTGATAAAAGATGGGAGCGGGCTTTGATGCAATCCATTTACATGTTCGGCGTCCTTAACGGTGCTGTTTTTCTTGGTTCTTTGGCCGACAAGTAATTATCATCGTAATTATTTGACATGCAATGAGGAAAATAGTAAACACTTATTGTTGCATTTAAAATTTAGATACGGGAGAAAACCAATTCTGTACATATCTGGGATCATGCAACTTGCTGCCGGCCTTGGATGTGCCTTTGCTCCAAATTACATAGTTTATGTTGTTGTTTTGTTTTTCTATGGGATGTTTGGCTCTGGAGGCGCTTACGTGACAGGATTTGTCTTGTGTAACTCCACTATATCATTTTCTACATAAAATCTCGGTCAATCATTTCTTATTCATTTGATACAAGGATTTTTTGTCTCTTCAGCAATGGAACTGGTTGGAGGCAGTAAACGTACAATATGCGGCACTGCCTTTAGCTTTACATTTGCAATTGGAGTAATGTTCGTCGCAATGTGGGGATATCTGGTTTCAAGCGCCCAACTGTTGCAAATCATTTTTGCACTGCATGCTTTACTCCTGGTTGGGCATTGGTGGTAAGCAACACAATGTAAAATAATTCTCTAAGAAATGGGAGGATTTTTTTTAATATTAAGGTTAGGTTGCATTGGGCATTTTGAGAGTACTCAAACCAATGTATTAGCAAAAACCGCACACAAGGCGCAATTTTTCACCAAACTCTGCCAAACTTTCCTCAAAAATCGGATATTATATTATCCAGGGCACCCAAAGGCCAAAAGTAATTGTTTTGAGTCGGAAGGCACTTGCCGACAACTTTAAAGGCAAATGGAAATCTTTAAAGCCGTCGGCAACTGCCTTCCGACTCAAAACAATGGCTTTTGGCCTTCGGGTACCCCATATAACACCGAATCCGATTTTTGAGGAACATTTGGTAGCGTTTGGTGTAAAATTGTGAGTTGTGGACTGTTTTTCTAATACATTGGTTTGAGCACTCTCAAAATGCCCAATGGGGGTGTCACCCTTAACAGCTGAAAATATTTACATGAAAAACTTTTTTAAATGAAAGAATATTGATGCCTTTTTTGTATATTTGAAAAGGTTAATCGATGAATCTATTCGCTGGACTTGGGGGCAAGGAAATGTTCAAGAAGCAGTTAGGATAGCAAAAAAAGCCGTTGAAACAAACGGAGGTCGTTTAATTGATAACTATTCAGGAGGAGCAGTCGCAGTTCGAAAAGAAGAATCAAAAAATACACTGATGGATTTGTTCAGAGCCCCGACACTTCGCTGTCGTGTTCTTAATGTCGCCTACAATTGGTTTGCCAACAGTCTTGTCTATTATGGACTGTCCTTTAATACAGGGTCTCTACCAGGGAATCCATTCTTCATTTTCTTTATCAACGGACTTGCTGAGCTTCCTGGATATATCATCGTGGTTACTTTGGTGGATCGTACCGGAAGAAGATCTCTTTCTTCACTTTTATTGTTCTTAGGGGGATTTGCTTGCATAGTCATTGCGTTTATACCAGGAGGTGAAAAATTTATTCACTTACTCCAATTATAGCGAATACATTTCTAAAAAAAAATCTAAAATTTTCTAAAAAGTCACAGAAATTTTCTAAAATATTCTAAAAAGTCGTAGTAATGATCGCGATTACATTTTCTGACAATTTTTGTGTTATTTTTATTTTCTTAGGAACACTTGTCACTACAATTGCAATGTTAGCAAAAGTTGCTGTCGCTGGCTCATTTGCCATCATTTACAACTACACTGCAGAACTTTTCCCCACCGTTATTCGAAATTCTGCTGTAGGAATCTGTGCTATGACTGCAAGATTAAGTGGAATGCTAACTCCCCAAATTAGCTTATTGGTAAGCTCATCATAATAAAAATATTTAAAGGCGTTCGTTTTCCCTTGTTAAGTTGATTAGTTTAGTATTAAGCTGTATGCATAATTTTCCTTTGACAAATTACCTTTAGCTAATTGATTTTTCTTCCCAAAAATAGGATTCTGTGGACAAGACTTTACCGACCATCATATTTGGTGCTGTAGCAGTTTTTGCCGCATTTCTTGCTCTGTTCCTACCAGAAACGTTAAATAAAGAGATGCCACAGACATTAGAGGATGGAGAGAATTTTGGAAGAGGTGATACCGCATTTAGAACATGCCTAAGGACAACTAGGATCTATCGAGATAAAGATCAGACGGTAGCATCTCGATTACAAGACTAATAAATTCTAATAACAGTAATTTTATTTTTGGCGTATTTAACTCATTCCAAAGTCATCTCCCACGTTTTCTTTGTTATTGTTATCATAACTGATTTAAAATTGTTTATCATCTAAAATTTAACCGCCTACATTATAATTACTGCTTAGTTTTACGTAGATGCTCATCAGAACCATTACTATACCGATTACCGATCCTAGTTGACGAAGTATTATTTGTATTACAGGTAAATAGTGTAAAACTATAACTTGTGTTGAAAATTGCAATTTTGCAACTGAAAAATCATAAACATAAACCATAACATAATATTATGCAAACCTGATCATGTAAACCATGTAATAGTCTATTCTATAATATTATCTTCTGTTGAATACATAATAGACTTTAAAATGTTTTAATTAAGTTTTTGTTGAAATTTTGTAAAAACCTATAAAAATAAATGTTTACACCTGAACACTAATTTTACGGACGGAATTATTAAGTTCTATATTCAATTTTTACATTTATTTTTAACAGTGAGCATGAATTATTAAGTAATCAAATCTCAAAAATGATCATGATGGGGTAGGGGGAGAAATGGCAGAATAATCATTGATTTTCATCATACATGGGCATTTTGTTGTAAAATTATTATTGTCCTCCTAGAAATTAGTGAATGTTTTTTAGTCATGGGAACATTTTTGTTCTAGGCAGATACGGCATCTCGGTTGGTGCACTATAAAAATTGTTTGCAATTTATTTGCACATCTTTCATCGAAACGAGAACCTCAAAGAAAAGAATAATTTATTATTATTATCATCGAGGAATTTTTTGTAAACGGAAGAAATTATTTTAACATGTTACAATCGGCAATCGTACGTAATTCATGATAATATGTAATTGACAATACACACCAAGTAAGCCAAAGGACTCAAATTTAACTCAAATACTTTAAAGCTGAAGACATACAAGAAGAATATCACTCGGCCACACGATGAGTGCATTGGAAACGGTTGACTACACTCCTTTAGAAGATATGATGGGGCAAATTGGTTGGTTGTTTTTATGAATTTTAAGGGAAATTATGTCTTTTTTCCCACAATCAAAAAAGGACGAATTTAGAATTGTATTTATCAAATAGGGGACTTCGGCAGATACCAGTTGTTTCAACACTGTCTTCATTTATTGGCATCTTTCTTTGCCGGAATCCATATGTTATCGCTGTCGTTTACTGCCGCAACTCCGAATCACAGGTCCCTCCCATATATCAATTTATTAGATGAATATTGAATATTTTGGTAGTGGTGTATTGAAAATTGTGTCTAGATCTAGAAACAATTAGATGTTCTCGTGAAAGACACAATGTAAAGGGTTTTATATAAAAGTACCTAAAAATGAATACAGGTGCCATGTTCCTGAACTTGATGGTAACAAACCACCAAAATATGACTCGTCCTATAAACTTAATAAAACTATGATGGCCAACTACAACAAATATGCGAGCGATCCAAGGTACTATCCTGATTACAAAAAGGCGAATGATGAGCCCAGATGTAATTTCTATGCAACACCTGGAACGAATACCAGTATTTATGATAGTACTAAAAAAGCTTGGAATCTTACAACTGGAACGAAGGAAGAATATTGTAAAAGCTTTGAATTCAATTTCACTTATTATGAACCAACGAGTTATGTGGTACAAGTAAGTAAAAAAGAAAAACGGATAAACTAATAAATAGTAATCCAATTGAGACAATTGCAAGAAAGGATTTTAATTATAGTTATAATACAATCATTGTCATTTATCTTTTCTTCCAGTACGAAATGATATGTAACTCAAGAGTCCTTAAAGCAAACATGAAATCAATTTATATGTTTGGTGTGCTAGTGGGAGTGATTTCTCTGGGGCCGCTGGCAGACAAGTAAATTATTAAACGCAATCATTAATATTATAAATACTTTTTAAAGCAAAATATTATGCGGTTTTACTAAATATAAAATTATTTTTGAAAAGGTTTAATTTTATAATTTTATTTTCTAGAATCGGTAGAAAGCCTATTTTTTGTATCTCAGCAATGCTACAAGTTGTATTCGGTGTGAGCCTTGCTTTCATTACCAACTACTATGTACATCTGTTTATGCTCTGGGTCCATGGAATATTTGCCTCTGGGGGTGCCTATGTGACTGCATTTGTCCTTAGTCAGTACCTACACGAACTTTTACTTTCAATCTTTTACTGGATATCTGTACCAGATAAAAGATAAAATTCATTTTGATGAAAAGATTTCAGAATTATTTTCTTCTTGTGCAGCTATGGAACTTGTAGGTGGTTCTAAACGGACTACTTGTGGGACCAATTTTAGCATGGCTTTCACTGCCGGATGTCTTCTTTTGGTTTTAACTGCTTACTTTATTCGCAATGCAGTGTACTTTCAAATTACTATTAGCTGTTACGCTGCAAGTATGCTTGGGCATTGGTGGTAAGAGAAAAGAGTGACATTAAAACGTCACAGTATTCAAAGATAGATACGCCTAAATAAACCATAAAAATATCTTTAGATTAATAGTGTCTCCCCAGATATCATGGTTTTTATTATTCCATTAGGTTATGTGATGAATCCATCAGATGGTTGTGGGGTAAAGGTAGAAGGAAAGAAGCTATACGCATCTGTAAAAAAGCAGCAAGATGGAATAAGCGACCTTTCGAAGACAGATATTCAGATCTGCCAGCTACAGTTGCCCCAAGTGTTTTTGATACTACTGAACGTGTTCGCTTGAATACTGAAGGTGAAGGTGTGAATACTGAAGGTGAAGGTGTAAATACTGAAGGTGAAGGTGTACGTGTGAAAACTGAAGGTGAAGATGTAGGTTTGAAAACTGAAGGTGTAGGTGTGAATACTAAAATTGAACGTGTAGCAAAGCAAGCAGAGAAAACGTCCGGGCTGGTCGACTTGTTTAAATATCCCCGGTTAAGAATACGATTGCTTTTTGCGGCGTTCAATTGGTTTGCCAACAGTATTGTCTACTACGGGATTTCTTTCAACACGCAAGATCTTATCGGAGATCCATATGAAAACTTCTTGTACAGCACTTTGGCCGAGATTCCAGGTTTTATTATAGTGCTTGTCTGTGTTCCATATACTGGAAGTCGTACAATGATGGCATGTAATCTTGGATTTGGAGGATTGATGTGCTATATCTGCATAGCCTTAGAAAAAGGTCTATTGAAATGTTTCAAAATTTTAAATATTGATTGCCTTAAAAATGAATTACAAAGCAAATTATGAATCTTAAATAACCTATGTGTTTTAGGCACTGCGGTAAACGTTCTTTCGATAGTTGCTAAGATCGCTATTGCTGTATCCTTTACAATCGTTTATAATTACACGGCTGAGCTGTTCCCAACGGTTGCCCGCAATAGTGCAGTCGGATTCTGTTCAATGGCTGCAAGATTGGCTGGAATGTCTACTCCATATTTGGCATTATTGGTAAAATTGGCTTTATCTATCTAGGTGTGCTCTCGGTTTTAAAAATTCACCTTGACATATTTACACATTAAAATATGCATGATTAAAATTGTTCTCTATTGTAGGATGAATTTTATGGAAGATTTCCTGTTGTAATTTTCGGGACTGTTGCAATTGTGGGCGCTATCATGTGTGCTTTTCTACCAGAAACTTTACACACAGAACTGCCGCAGACTATGGAAGATGGTGAAAATTTCATGGTTGGAGACACTGCATTTACTGAATGTCTTGGTTGTTTCCGAAATCGCCGATACAAAAAAGACCAAGACCTCAATACTAATACCTACCGTATGGGTAGCTACCATAATGACAACCTTGCTGCTTCTGTTGACGCACCATCAGAAAATCCACCTGAGAGCGACGTTGTTGCAACTGAATAGAGTGTTACAGAAAATCCTGTATAGGTCCGAGCCTGCTAGTAGATGCTGGATGATGAAACAATTATATCAAACTGCAGCCTTAATTTTAAATTTATCATGGAAAATGCTCAATTGGAGATATTTTGTCAAAATCCGACGTAAAAGGTTTCTATTTATTCTAAATTGAGAGTCACAATGATTTAATAAAATGAAGAATTTGTTCTTCTAATCTGAAAATGGCGCCTAAAAAGTATTTAATAAGCAGTGCCCTATATTTATATGTTTTCAAGGATTTGGATTTAAGTTTTTCGTAGTGTAACATTTATATGTGCATCGTACAAAGGTTTGGTAGTTGGATTTCGGTCGACAAAATGATCTAATGCTTGCGTTGTGATAATAATTTTCAACCCTTTTATTATTAGAGTAGATTGGCCTAAACGGAAAAGGTTGCAAAGAGTGTGCAGCACATTCTGTCTCTAATTTGAAACCACCATGGTGCACCAGGAGAGAGAAGTGAATCTATCCAATTGTTACTTAGCCATAGTGTTACAAACGGGCATAAGTTCATTCTGTTGAACTAGTTGAACAAAACTAACCCAACTGGCAAGTCTTTTGTAGGGCAGAACAAAATGACAAGTAGTAGCATTTTCTACTCCTCCTGTCATTATCCTTAATGCAAATGGTAATTTTATTGCAGTTTAATAGTGTGAGAAGGGACTTCCTGCTGGTATTCAATAATCTCTCGAATAATATTTTTAATAACTGATTCTCTCTCCATTGTAGTAAAAAAAGAGTGGAGGAAGGAACCTAACTATAATGTCCTATATAATAGTATAACACTATATATCTAACTATATCTACATATATATATACCTACTATATGTGATAAGTATGTTACAAATATTCATTTCCTCCTCTGTTAATAGAAAAATCGTTATTTATCAGTATCAGAAAGTCCTAGTTTATTATGGGAGATCAGTTTGAGATGACATGGGATATTTACGGTGAACATTTCTTTGACACAAGCCCCAGTTTATCAAACCCCTTCATTCTCGCACCTTATGGCTCTTCTCTTATCCTTATTGCCCTTTTATTTTCAACCCTTTTTCATTTTCCTCTTTTATACTCCCCATAATATAGTTGAATTAATGTGCCTATACTCAGTTTTGCACTCTATTCCTTATGCCATCTGACTACTTTACTATTTTCTATTACACTGAGGGACAACTTTAAGGTACTTTTTTTTAGCTGAAACTTTCAGAGGATGATTTGTCTATATTATTATATATTATATGTAGCTAAGTAGCATATTATATGATCGTGTATATACTTATGACTTACCTATAGAATAACTAGTACGGCTTAAGTGATCTAGTTTTATCAAGCACCAAGAGGCAGATTGCTGAACATTTCTGTCACATCCATTCAATCTCATCCTTTACTCTTACTTTAGCTTAGCAAAGGAAACGATGCCACAGCCACAGCCACCCTTGACTTCTTTTACACAGAAAAAACACCCGTATCGGATCACAAAGGCTCATTGAGTTTGATAATGGGCGTCTCGGGCCTTAATTTATTGTCAAATGATGGATTGTTCACGAAAATGAAGAGTGCAGAGGGGGAAGTCTGATAAAAACTCTTTATGTTATTAGTCACTTCAGTTTAGAACGGTTTTCTAGTCTACACTCTCTAAATGCTTCGATTTTTCATTTCCCGTTCTTCACTATATGAAAATAGAAAAAAATGTAATAAGGAAATACTATAAGTAGCATAGGGTAAAATCAATAACTACTGAAAACTGTCAATATTTTGATTTGAGTTGTATTGCACGTTGACTGTCTATGGAAAATGAATAATTTCAATATATGAACGAAGTCACTGATTAAAATTAGCGCGTAATTTTCTGACTGGATTTTGAGTTTCTTTGTTTTAGTAGTTTTCCATTTGCTGCGGCTGCCTTTTCAGTAACAAAGAAAATCTCTTTGTTTCCGTTTGGCAATGCTCTTCTATGTAAGACTACTGCACACGGTAATTTGATTCATATAACGGCTATACAGATGTAGACATAGTAGTGGGGAGTGGCAGTTAGGATAAGTAACATGTTATTGACAGACGTGTTTCGACAGTGAAAAATTTCCATTACTTTTTTGGGTTATTTTCCCGTTGTAAGTTTTCGGTTTTCTATTGTCCAGCAGGCTGTGTGGAGTGTAATGACACCCTGGAGGACGAAACTCTTTGAATCCAAGCAAACCAAGTTAAGACCAAGATATCTTTTCCTCCCTATCATCATCCCATCTCATTCCCTGCCCTGTTTTGTTTCTGCCTTAAATCACTGAAAGTAAGAAAGCCTATTTTCTACCTTGTCTTGTAATAATATAGGAGGAAATGGAAGAATCCGAATATCTTTGGATAAATTCAAATGGAAGCCAAGACATGGACAAAAGGAGCATAAATGCAACAGACTGAGCAGTTCATCCCGACACAACGAAACGGTTTTCTTTTTGGGATTTTCTTTCTTCATGCGTCTTTTCATACGTGTGCTACATACCGGCGACATTACTGCGTGTGGGTACCATAAAAAACGTAACAGGGCAACGAGGACAAAAAAGAAAGATGGGATTCAGGAGGGCTCTCTCCCGTACAGTGTGCAGCAATCTCCAGGGACATTAGCAGTTCCAGCCGAGGACAACAAGAGTCGAAATACATAAATAAATAGATGCTTATGTTGTTGGAGTAGGAGTGAGTATCCTGGGAGCCGTGCATCCGTCTCACAAATCCATCAGGAGGAAAACACTGTTGACTAACCCTCCTGTCCGGTCCAGTCAGATCACTATCTACCTACCTTGAGTTATTAAGTGTAAAAAAAGTTCGATGCCTGCTTCTTCCAGCACTAAGCTGAATCCAATACGATTTTCTAGTAAGTATAAGGTACTCTTCCTCTTTGAACCAATTCCATTTTTTTTGTTTTCGTATTCAGAACATGCAATTTCTTTAGTTTTTCAATTATTTTTCCAAGAAAGTCTTCTTTTATTCGATTTTCCTTTCTTAGAAAGTGAAATGGTACATCTAATACAATGTAGATTATTGAAAATATGAAATACAGAAGAAACCTTAATGTAAAATGTCGTCGATCGTGGAGTGGACCGTAGAGATTAAATACAAAATTGACAACAGAAGGCCCCAGACTATAGTCCAGTTCAGTGAACGGAGAAAGCTCTTTTCCCTTTGACAATCTTCCTTTTCGCAAGATGTTGCTTTTGAGATGTGGTTTGCCTTTCCGATCCTTCTTGCCTTCCTCCATAATTCAATCTAATCCGGGCAGATGAAAGATTAATCTGGAAAAGTTTAGTGTACGAGTAGTATAGCTAACCAGATATATATTAGGGAAACAAGAAAACATTATTGGATTGTATTCCTTATAGTCAGTGAGTAGCATGCCTACTTAGTTTCTTCATTTCATTTCTCTCACATAACATTACCAAAATTGATACGATTGCCATTCCGTGCTGCAGTTCCATGAAAATGAAAATTCTTAGTAGGTATCACTATAAATAGTAAATGTAGTAGCAATACTTTAAGTCTCAGGAAGATCACAAGCTAAGACTGATAGTAAATTGCATGAGGAAGGTATTTACTATATATTTTCTTATACACTGCTGTTGATATAAAATATAGCTAAAGGTTCCAAGTTGGAAGGGATAGTAGTGCAAGGAGGAAAAGGAAATATAATCATGCCCAATTTTCCATTATCGTGTATAAAAGCGGGAGAAAAGCAGTAGGAGTGTAATCGTAAGACTTTGCTACTGCCTTCTTGACCCCTGTCTTCCCATCTATACACTCAGAGTAAAAGGATGAAGTTGGGATTACGTATAAATAACGTGCATGGAGATAGACGAGCATGGATGGGTTTCCCAAAGTCATACCCTGTGTGTTCTATGCAGTTAAGCGCACAGGATTAACGTCCTATAATGCTCCTGCAGTTCAATTCACTGGATACAATCTCCAGCGACTTCTGATCTGCCTGACATTTACTAATGACTTTCTAATTGAACTTGAATATTGAGACAAATGATTTCGACGAACTAAGTTACAAACAAGAACTCAATCTAACCTCTTTCTTATAACTAACTCCCCACCAAACTTAACTAAATTCTTACTATCACATATCCCCTTTTTATATTGTAGTCTAAAAATATTAATAATATGGAAATTATTTTCAAAGCTAATACAGGATTTGATCAAGTTCCCTTTTCCCTGTGTTAATTGGTACTTGCATAATTATGTCAAGGGCAAAGTTTTCAATACGCTTGCGGTTAGCATACATTATTGTACTACATTACACTACACAATAATGAATTGTACAAAAACGAAAACATTTATTTACTGTAATTTACTGCAAAATACCTAGCCAATTATTGAATTATTGCCAATTTGTAAATAGAGTTGTAAACTGCACAGAAAGGTGGGTATAATATTCCATTAATTCCATAAGTGAGTGAAAATAGTCAGAATAATTATCAGAAAGGTAACCTAATGCTAATTTTTCAATTATTGTGAAACAAATTGTGATAGTTTATTTGTGATAACTTATTTGTTTGTTTTTAGCACCAATTTTATGTAATATATATTGAGATATTTTAGGATACTTTAATATAAAACAGATTGTCTCTCGGTTTGTTGTATAAATATGTCACAAATTATGCTACACCTTCCATTAATTGCAATTTTTATTATTTATGTTTACGTTCTTCTATTAATTTCTAACTATTTTCTTCTATCTACAACAACTAAAAATAGCAATACGCAAAAGCATGGTATGATCCTAGACTATCGTAAACCCAGTTTATACTTTATACTGTCTGAGAATCAATTAGCAGCTGCAGTTGCATGCGCATATTATTTTTCTCAACTGTTTTAAGAGAATAAAGGCAGAAAATAATTATTTAACTAAGTACTTTGAGGTAATTAATTAGGTTTTCCAATAGTACATAGTTAAAAACATGGTCAGTTGCCGATTTCCATTCCTTAGTAGTGTTAAATAACTAGCATAGAAAAAATGGTTTGGTATTGAATAAGGTCTGGTTATTATGTCACACAGCAGTAGACTAAACGACTAAACTGGCAGTGTATATGAATATGAATAGAATTAGGTGGAAGGACAATGCACAACAGAAATATGATTAGCTACGGTGATCTTTAAAAGGGAGAATTTATGTAGGGACTCGGATCAGAGAGAGAGCGAGCTCAGAATTCACATCATCCCAACGAAGGAACGTTTAGCATCAACTAACAATAAACAATACAAACACAAATCATAACAATAGAGGACACGCTCTCACGTAAAAGGCAAAGGGAAAATTCACTTAAGGACTTTATTGTTGAAAATTCCTCAGAGGACAATGTTGATACTGACTTGACGTGAATCTCTTTCGGACTTTTATAGTCTCACCATTTGAATTTTGAATAGGACTCGCTTCGCTAGACTTCACTTGACCTTTATTTATATTTATGGCGTGTGTGTATGCATCCATATTGCACTATCTTATTCTCTTCTGACTATATGAATTATGTTGAGTTATTTTGTTGTTGTGAGCGTGAAAGATCAATGCTTCGGTTCAATTCATCTCGGTGAACCTTCTTTTTTAATTCATGAGCATTTCCCATCATGACATTCATTTACACTCCAACTACACACATTCAACCTACAGTCAAAATACAAAATATTTTCTCCTCTATACCAATAAATAACCAAGAAAAACCAGTACATATCATAAATACACTAATGTTTGGGGAATTTACCGTTTATGGACCATGTTTCACATGTAAATACTCTGAGTAGGCCACGTGCATTGAAAATGCATTCATTTATTATTTTTATACTTACCAAAACGGCCTATCCATATACAGATCCTTTTTTTGATGTTTTCTTTCAGTTTCTGATTGACAATTGAAAAATTAAGAAGGAAATTGAAGTACAAAGATTTAATTCTTAAGTAAATTCCATGGAAAATGTTACCTGATACTAACTAATGCATTTTACTGTATGTGTGTCTAATTTTGTTAATTTTATTTGAGTGTTCTTTCATATTTAGCTATTCG
>JABASI010004925.1:0-13168 GCA_019776505.1 Tomocerus nigrus | reverse complement strand
ATTTTTATCTATTTTAAGTTTGAGCATTTGGTTTTTATGTTTCTACAGATTATTTTCCCTTGGGATATGCGTTTGTTCTTTTCGTTCATGACTTAATCTTGACAATGAGTTGTGTTTCTTATCTTCAGTTATGAACTTTTCAGTGTGGTCAACACATTTTAAATCGTATAGCTACAATTATTTTGGACTTCCAACATTATCATCATTATTTCTTTGTACATAGCGAGGATACTTTATTTGCATAAATGAAATATCGATGTATATTTTCATGCTTTACATCTTGTTCTTACTCTTAAATGTTAAATGTACTAATAATGTGAATTGCTTTCTTACAAGTTAAAATACAGGTCAAATAATAATAATAATGATTTCGGGTGACTAACCTCCAAAGATAGTAACGAATATTATGCTAAATATTTAATACATGCTAGAAATGTAATCGTTAGTTTAACTGTGTAATTTTACTCTCTTGAATAATAATCAGTTTCAAACAGACAGACTTCACTTAACAATGAATGTTAAGGTTAAATGGTTAAAATTTCATTAGTGCTTACTAGCAATAAGAGAGCAGTTCATGCTAACTGTTAACTTGAGAGACACAATTACAATTAGTTACTCTGTATTCTAACCTTACTCACGTTATGTTGGCTCAGATAAGAAGAATATGTAGGTATTATTAAAGAGTCGAGAATAGTTGGTGGCTGACTGCATGGTGGTGGGAGCTGCTATAAACATTTTAACAAACACCAGGGAACTAATCGAACGCAAACAACTCTATCAATTTGTTTGTGAGAAGACCCATGAACTGAATGTCGTGCCTTTACAGACATGGAAAAATGCTTAGGAATTTATGAGACTGACGGACGAACTGCGTTTACATGCAGTAAAGAATGGGAAAATTGTGATTTTCAGAAAAAATTGGGTTGCTACATGAGACATTGTTCCATTTGCAGCGTCTTTCAAGAAGCTCTAATAATAGTGATATATAGAGAGGTACCAACTAAATAATTATTGTGAGAGCAATGAAAAGATATCCAATTTATAATAGCCCCCATTTGACTACCTACCTGACCTGCCGAAGTTTAACCTTCGCTTTACTAGAGCAAATATAAATAAGTTATGATAACAATGAATTTTAGCTAATGCATTTTCATTTATGCCATTGCATTGACAAATTCGTCAGTTTAATTAGGATTCTTGAAAATGAGGTTACAGCAAAAGTAATGTATTTAAAATAATGAAAAAATGATTGTACATATCTAAAGTTCATGATAAGATTTTTTGGTAAATAACTTATTGTGTGTACTACGTCCAGCAGGTATTAATTTCAAGTAAACTGAGCGATAAAGTAAATCATTTTGTAATTAAAGTCTTCAATAAATAAAAACCTGCAGATTGGATAAGTTAATTCTAACTAAGAACACTCTGCGTCGATCCAGCCATCCTCAAATTTGCATAGACCACTGCAGCACTCTGTTATGTGACCTTTAACGAATCTTCTTGCTTTATTCGGAACACATGGCCATCCAGATGGTGAACACTTCAAAAAATTCATAAATATTACTTTAATGTATACATAATTTTATGCAAATTTAATTAATCCTGCTCCAAAATCTAATTAACCCTTCTGGAAACTATCATTGTGCATATCCATACATTATTACCAAATTACCATATTTAAAGAAGGCTTCGCTTCAGTTATCATGAACAGTAGTGGACAGTGGATAATCTATCTCATATTGATTGACAGTGAAAATTGTTTTGAGAAATCGAACACTCTATTTCGCTTCTATTAAACATTACAGATTATATGAAATCCAAAGAGCCAAAGAAAATACAAATAAATGTCTCGTGTCTCAATTACGGCTAAATACGAATGATACTGTCAACAAAAATTCAATATTAAATTACCTCATTAGGAGTAGGTATTTCGGTCGTAATTTCTGCTGCTGGGGCAGTGCTGTCTGTAACTTCAATTTGGTCATTTTCAGTAGTTCTGTCCGTTGTGTCTGTGTCCATAAATTCTAAGTCAAACTCGCCACAGTTAACTGATGTAATTGAGAGAGCACAAATGGTTATAAGTAGCACAAATGCGATAGACATTTTAGTATTGAAACAAATAGAGCACTTCATTTTTATGGGATAAACAGTAGGTAATGAAATCACTAATAACTAGTGCACTTAATGATGCAATGTAACAGTTAATTTCGGGACTGGGACAAGATTGGAATGCTTAGAATGTTGTTTTGATGTGGAGAAAATATTATGTGAATGAAAGAAGTTTCCTAATGTGGTGGATATTTATTCCTTTTTGAATCGAATACATGCGAAACATCAACGAGCCTTTAATAAAGTGCTGTTGTGTGTGCCAATCAACAATAATTCTTGGAAAAGTAAGAAGATTTGCAATACGTATATCTCAATGTTTATATATGGGCCAGTAAAGGTCATCGAGAATGGTTGGCTTGAGTGGGTTTACCTTAAGCATAAATTAGTGGGCATGTAACGCAATGTAGCCTTCCTACTAGTTTTGGAATTTGCTCTGAGCGTTTAGTTTTCTTTATCTGAATGATAACAAAATGATTTGAATGAAATACTAAGAAGGGGCTCTCATTGTCTCATTTTAATAACAAACTGGAATTCCACATACGAGTAGTAATATAATTACCAACAATACTTATATACCGAGGAGGAGGAAACTTGGTATAATCACAAACTAAAAATATGGAAATTAGTATTTATAGCTATTATACAGTCACAGTCCATGTACGGACAAATGATAATAATAGATGGTATCCGAAATGACGTACTTTGTTTATTTATGTACGTAATGTCGAATAATGAGAAGCATAAACACTAAGTGAGACCCAACAATCATGACATCATTTTTATGCCCTCAAGTCTTAAGTTATGGCGAATTTCCATATCCTAAACTGGCTTACGTCTGTGGCAGCTAACTGCATCCCACTTTGATGTTGGTTACGTGAGTTTTAGTAAATTGCATTCATCATTCAATAGCATGTATCTCACAGACAAAATTTTTTACTTCTTGAGGAACTAAAAAAATAAAATAAAAAACAACTGCTGCTTATTTAAAATGCTTTCTATCTATGATATTATTTTAACAATTGCTACGGACAGAAAATTTTAAAATTATATATAATCTTGTATGCATATGGAAGTATCGATATATAGAAGATGCATGGTTATTATTTGACGAGATGTAATTATTATGTTGGCCATAACATAACCTTGAAATTGAAGAATGCTCGTCAGTTAAAATACCTGATGGGAATATAAAACGGAACTGCAGAGAGTTAATTCCTTTATTTTCTTTCTGTCTGTGCGTGTCTCTTATAGATTATTGTCTACAATAAGATGGCTATCAGTTGTGATGTTAGAGGTAAGTATAGCAATTAGTATAGTCGAAGATAATCATTTTATTAATTGCACATTATATGTTCATCCAAAATGCAATTAGACAGAATATAATGCGGTTTATTTACTTTTAAATCAAGGATGTTCATGGACAAGTTCCATATACGCCATCATAACTCGCACAATAGCCGTAACAACAATTCCCTCCAAGACCATCGGAAGGGATACAGGTTTGTCCACTAGCAATACACTGAAATGAAATTAAACCGCAATAAAATAATTAGGGTCTTCACCAATATTTGAGTAGATAATTTCTGAGAGTAGGATATAGATTTAAAATGATTACTCACATAATCCAAGGCAGAACAGCAAATCAAAGAGTCACTAAGAAGAAGAATAAAAATAGCGACGAAAAAATTCATAACGCTCAACCTTCCTTCTGACATTATTTACACGAATACACAATAAAAGTGACTAATTTTGGAAATCACGGTTCGCGACAATTTTTCGAAGAATTTGTGGTGTTTATTCCATTTAAGAAGGCTGCTTTGTGCTTGAGAGAGTAAAATAAAATGACGAAACAGAATGGTAGCTGACTAGTTGAGCCTTAGAATGAAAGTTACTAATTAATTACTAATTTTAGCTAATTGCCATGCACATGAATATCATGAAGAATCATACTAATACGTACTTTTAGTGATTAGTTTATCTTTGAAGCTTTACTCATGAAACAATTTGTATATAGGTGGGACTTATTGTTAATTACTATACAATTCTCCTCAACTACTAAGCCAGTAAACAGCAATTACTCTTTACACAACGCCAAACATGCGTTATTAACACGAAAGACTACTGAAAATTTGTCACTGCGCCAGTGGGCATTACCTTGAACAGATTTTAACGTTAGAAATTCACTTAAGTCACTTTCTGTAGCTTTACAAATATAATATTCAAACATACTTTATGTTTAAGGTACATTAAGTCGAAGATAGAACTTAATTTATTAACAAAATGGTTATACACGTGTGTGCGGCAGCGGCAGCATCTTTGGATACACATAGATAATTAGAAATGTCAAGAAGAATAAACGTACAAAGAGAGAAGTAGTTTGCATTCATAAACAGTCAGGTTGTCAAAGTCATATAGCTTCACTTGCAATATTAATGATATTATGCAGTGTACACATAATTTTCCCATCTTGGAATCCCGCACCAATTTCCCTTATGAATCATAAAGGATTTAGGTACTTGCAAAATTGGGATGCATAATTACATAATATACATTTTAAAATATAAGCAACATTAATATTAAGTAGGTATACTGGTGGTACTGGTATAGGTACAAAGATTTTAGAGATTCGTTGATTTGTACAAGTTAATGAACAGTAGTCGTGCGAAATTGCAGATGATTTAGGAAATGAGATTTTCGCAGAATCCGTTTACCCAACCTTTTCTTACAGCACAGAAACCACTGCAACATCCACCTGAGGTTGATAGTCCATTTGGAACACAAGGTAATCCGGTTGGAACACACTGTGAATGGTATTTAAGTTTAATTTGCACATGGTACACTCATAAGTTCAGAAAATACAAATTAAGTAGGTACAGAGAAGCATTTAAACAAATTATCCTATTACCATTATCTTCCTCACAAACAATGAATTGTGTTAAAACAGGAAACTGAACTTACCCCAGGAAGAATCTGACAAAAACTTATGGAAACGGAAGACAAGAAAATCAAACTTATAATCAAGAGAAAAACTTTATGATTAACTTTCCAGCTAAAATGCATTTTCTCAGCTTGGGGTAATGGGAAACAAAGAAGTAACTTTGGGTGTTGCAAAAATTATGTAGTTCTCTTTCTGTATCCAGTAACTTTTGAGCTTCAAATAAGTTCGTAAGCAAAATGCGTCTATATTTATATCTGGAAAATCATAATTATTTGAATTAATAACAAGGAAGAATTGTGTAGCTTGCGGTGATGGTGTTGTGGATATGACAGCCATTTCAGGGGACATGATGTCCATTGCATATTTAATTGAATTTTGCGAACTAAGTAAGTTATTAGCATTCCTTGCACAAGCAAACTATTTAATCATGAATGGTTGACTACGCTAGAGAAATACTAACAAACTGAATGTTTTCCAGCTTCTGCATTCAAGTTCATCAACTGCGAAGTATAATACCGATTCAAGCAATACCTTCCTGTACGGAATTTATACAAAATTGTGATATACATTTTTGACCAATTATGTCAAATGCTTTCCACTTTTTCATAATATACACAACTTTTACTTACAGATGTAGTTTAAAACGAAAAGTTTATATTGAAAGCTGGTCAGCTTGCCAAACCAGAAATTGTTACGCAAAATATGGTCGGTTTGTCTATGTCCATAGTTGAATAATCCGCATCTCATCAAGCTGACCCACATTATTCTGTCATGTAGCGGATACCTTTTCACCATGAGTGTTATTCTACCTGAACTGACAACATATTATTTTATTGATTTCCTGATGTTTCAAAATTAGAAGGAATCATTTTAGTGTTGAAAGATGCTTCGCATTCTAAATGGACTGAAAATTGCAATTTCCCTTTTCCTGGAATTTGTAACTTATTGCAAGTCAAACTGAAGAATAAAGCGTGAAAATGTAGGTGGATTTGAGGTTATGAGTTTGTGTCGTAATATTACTTGCCCGTGTAAGTGCTAACACCATTTATGTTGTGGTCGTGTCACTTGAAGACAACTTAATAGTTTTCCAAGTCCAAAGTGCAAAGTGCCAGCAGACAATACAAAATTTAATAATGCGTTTATTGCACTTTGCATTGCACTAGACTCAAAGAAAAGGGAAATGGTATGAAGACGGTCTGCGTAGAAAGAGCAGGAATTGACGTAACCATCTCACTCAGTTCCGAAGCGTTAAACAGAAAGCTGGAAACCAAGTCACCGAATTCGGTTTAGTTTATATGAGGTTCTGTAAGGACAGCATCGTTTTCCCACTTTATTTCTCCGTACTGCACAGTCTGATTCAAACATCCAGACTCCCAGTGGCTATCTTGCTCAGGGTTAGTCATATTTCGGTTGTCGTCTGGTTTACATCGCATCCATTTTCTCTTCTTGTATACTCTTCGATATTTCGTTAATCACGTTTTACCTAAATGTGACATATAATAACATATAAGATACGGCCAGTCGTCTCTTGTACCTGGAATGTACCTGGAATATTGTGATCTTTATTTAGCTACAAAAATTGTGTGTTGAGAAAAGAAATCATTTTTGCAAAACCATGAAGGAATATACGCAAAGTACCTAACATAAATAAACCACAGGAACTTATTGTAACTTTACCAGAAAATGGAACATGCTACTCTAGTGCAATCAATTATATTATGTGTACCTGAGTAAATATTGATGCTTAACATAGTATGAAATCTACGAGTGGTGTTTATTAAAAATGACCTTTTAACAAAAGAGAAGTGTCTATGAATTTTAGAAGATGCGTCAAAAAACAATATAGCACCTGTTAAGAAATATACCTGTAATTAATGAAAGTGCTGTATACCTCAGTTTATTAATGCAGTGTAAATTATAAATATAATTTTATTATTTAACAAAATAGGAATCCAATAAAAAGTCAAAAGCATCTCGGCTTGTTGAATTTGAGTCGCGATGACTTCTTACGAAATGGATGATCGTAAGTGATTTTGTATTCGTTCATATTTTATTTTTTATGTGATACCTGAAATTGATATTTTTTCTTGAGATATTGGACATATTATATTATAAATCAATTAATCGTAACGATTTCCGTGAAATAGTAATAGACCGTCGTATTCTTTTGCGTATATCTGTAAGGAATCAGAAATAATAACGAGGATTCTTTGATCGTTAAAATAAGAAGATTGAGGCAACTTCTATACAGAACATTTGATAACTTATTTCACACATGTTGCATGCTCTGTATATTTGTATTAGATTTTCATGCATGCTTGTTGAGTTGGAGAAAGGTTAAAGGTAGCCGATCTGTTGTATAAATATTCGATGTAGTGTATCAACAACTTTTATTAATCTTGCTGTTTTTGTAACACAAGACATAATATTATAAGTCACTAAATATTTGCTGATACCAAAACCGTCTCATCTCTAATGAATGCCCTAGAGAACTTTCCCTGGCCATTTTTCATTCCAGTTGAGCTATACAATAGACCAGAGATGGTATCCTTCTTAAGTGAAACAATTACCTTTATCTATGAAAGTATCACGTCATAGCGAGCCAAGGCTATTCGGGGATATCATATGCCCATTTATTTAATACATAATAGAAGTGGTAACTAGTAAGGGAGGATAAAAGTGTGTCAAAGGAAACTGTATCACTTTGAATTATTATATACTCATGAGAGATAGTTAAGATGAAAGCTTCTCATTATTACAACCATGTCGTCTTTCACGATGTACTATTGTACGTTGTACATTAGTGCATTAGGTAGCTGAAATATGCTGTTGCTTATTATGACTGTCTCTCGACTAATGACCCGTCAACTCATGCTTCCGTAATGTAAGGCAATCATGTTCTGGATATTTAGGCATAATGAAGCTACAAGTCATATATATTTCACCTAGTAGCTAGTACAAAAGCACTCAGCTTTTCACTATTGTCAAAAAGACATTTAGAAATGCTAGTAGCAATGACTGACAGCTTTTAACAGGAAAATCAAGGACACAACAAATTGTAAGATCCTCGTCAATGCGTAATAATGATACCTGAGTCTACGGAGTTATTATATTATAGGTAATTTATTAAGAAGATTATTTGGGGTACCCAAAACAGCCGGTGGAATTCATAAGAAATTTCAAAAAGTGTTTTCAGCACAATTTTCACTGTTAAAATCACAAACAATTTAGGCTACCTACTAGCACTTAGATAAACAACTAAACCACAGAGCCTCAAAACGCTGATATATGCTGATACATGTTGAAGACTACTAGGTTGTTGGTAATTTAAACCACCTTCGGTTTCGTTTCACAGATGTATGGTACCTTATATGTAGTACCTACTGTATTATTATGTATGAAAATCCTTTCCAAATTGACTTTCCGTCATTTCCCAGTTCTTGGCTCATCTTTCCTTGTGATTAGTATGATAGACATTAATATTTCATGATGAAGTAAGTTCATTAATCGTGCAGGGCTAGAACATAATCCTTCTATCAACACATTTACTATCGTCTGCACACTCGATAGATTCGAATCATAATTTTATACCATTCTACGCAGAGGAACTTTTGTCCTCGGCCATAAATTTTCAAGGTGAAAGCAAATCTAGTTTACAACTTATAATTGAATTTTCCCAGAGATATACCATTATTATTAGTATTATCAACTTTCTCCGATAAGTAGACTATTATGGCTAATAGTCTACTGTATGGCAGATTGCGTTTTATGTGTAATATGTGGGTGTGGGTAATTGCACTAGGACCCCATGCTCATGTCCAAAATGTTAACTAAACTGTGTGACTAAGGAGCTATCATTTTGTAGCTATTATTGTGGAAGCAATCATAATCCCAAACATTTATATGTTCGACAACAGTAGAATTATTCCTGTAGGCGACAATCCGCTTATGTTACAACCTACTTGAACCTACGTCATGAGACGACAGTCCAAGATTTGCATATGAAATTTATGCACTTTGTGTTCTTACACATTTTTAACAGAATTGTGAGCAGAATTTATTAACTAAGACTAAAGATTAACACGGGACGCTTGCAGTGACTCTAAATCGCTTACTTAGGAAAGCTTAAAAATGAAAATGCCTTTTGTCCGCGTAATAAAGATTTTACCAATTTCCCTCATTTTAGGAATATGGCATTTCACGACCATTATATAATCTGAGCCTTGGATAGTTTATATCGTCCAAAGAAACAAAATAGATTACGTGTGTTTTCATATTTTTGTACTTAACCTGTATTCAAAGGAGTTACAAGTTACAACAGTTGTATGTAAGGATCAGAAAAGTAAATGAGTAAAACTAAAAAAAATACATAAATACTAGTAGGTACCTGTTAAAAACATTTGCGAATTTTATGCTGCCTATTTCTTTCATAATTCTATTTCTATTTATAAAATAAGTTTGCCATACACTACAATTTTTTTCAATAGAATCCTCGACGAATGTCCCACCTGAAGATGAATTCACTTGGGATGACGCAACATGGATCCTCACGTCCTCCTTTATAATCTTGACCATGCAAACAGGTATGGATTTTATATTTTTTACGCATATCTAACCAACTTCAAATCAGTCCTCAGTCGTTTCATAACATTTTTTCATGGGAAGCAAAAGTAATGAATAAAAGAACAGAAAAGTTGTTAGAATCTCATAATACCTAAGTGTGTTTACAATAATTAAAACAGTATATACTATGCGAGGATTTTCTAATAGTTTTATGTGATTGCCCGAAAGGATTCGGTCTACTAGAGTCGGGCTGCGTGTCCCTGAAAAATGAAGTGAACATCATGATGAAGAATGTCGTAGATATCGTCTTTGGTGGACTGACGTATTGGCTGTTCGGTTACGGATTGAGTTTCGGCAAAGCTTACTCTAACTACTTTATTGCTTTTGGTTACTTCGCTGTAGACGCAGAAATTGAACAAATGGGTACCCTTTTCTCCACATTTTTGTTTCAACTTTCCTTTGCGACAACAGCTACGACAATTGTTTCTGGAGCTATGGCTGAAAGGTGATTTATCATTCCTATGTACATACGTACGAACGGCTTTCACGGGAGCTAACTATTAAAGCTAACGTCTAATATTAGTAAAGTATATTTATTGTACCTATAGCTTTTGTATGTTATAGTTGTAAGGGACGTGCTATAATCAGTCAATATCATGCAGCTTAAAACAGACAGGTTTAATAATGAAGGCCACTCTTTGTTTACAGCTTATTATAAGGGTTAAGGGTAGTTAGAGAGTTACTTATGGCTTCAGTTTCAGTTCAGTTTGTCTTGTCTCATGTCAAGAAACGATATCAGTCCGCACTTGTTTTTTGTCGGCACATAATTTCTTATCGGCTACGTCCCATGTTTTCTTTAAAAAATAATGAACGAGCTATCGTTAACAATACGTACAGCAGCTTTCTCCACAAATTATCCCACATTGTAAAAATCCTCGTAATAGGATGACATGCATGAGCCGTAAACTTAAAAACATTCGCTAATGGTGTACTTTTATGTTTTATGTATTTTAGTATTTTATTACTTTCATACTTGCAATTACCAAATTACAAATGTCTAGGTACTGCAACTGCAGCACTAATTATAAGCATTTATGTACTAAAGTACCTAGTTACTTTTCACTTAATTTATTATTATTTTGTAAGTCTCCTCCTGTCAGTATTTCGCAAATTAAACCCTCTGCTATATGTAATTAGTGCATTGTTAAGCTATTATTTAAGCTATTATATATAGTTAATTGTGTACTATCAAAACATTAGTTAGAATTTAAAAGATTGATAGAAAACTAAAATTACTAACTGCCAAAGAAACTCGAGTCATCTATAATAGAAATTGAATATACAGTATTACAATATTAGATTTTTTTTTTCGTGAAAGACGACAGAATTGAATGAGTTGCAATAAGAAATTATAATATTATTATGTTTTGCCATGAAATTAACTGGGCCCCGGCGCTTGGTATATCAATGTATCTATTAAAATGTCAATTTTAAATTTCCAGATGCAATTTCAGGGCATATTGTCTCTTTTCACTGGTAAATACTGTTGTATACTGCATTCCTGCTGGATGGATTTGGGGATGACCATGGATTTTTGAAGCATCTCGGAGCAGTTGATATTGGAGGCAGTGGAGCTGTGCATCTTGTTGGCGGAGCCAGCGGTACTAATAACACTTTTCTTCTTTGCCACAAAGATTTATTTGCTTGCACTAACACTGAATTTGTCTTTCTCTGTTGCATGTTTTCTTCGAATGAATTCTCGATCACACTCAATTTGATCACCAATTACAAGTGCTCTAGTTAACATGAGCGACACACTTCTCACTCTCATTATTTGTTACACATATTGAAAAAGTTTGTAATTGGTTCAGAGCCCTTTACTACTTCCGCTCCTAAAATCATCAGAAAACTTTTAAGCCATCCTTCTCCAGTATCTTAAGAAGTGACATGAGAGCTGCGTTGCATGTGTAAAGAATACACGTACTGCAGTTTAGCCTTAGCAGTTTTTAGGTTAAGCTGGATTTCATTGAGTAGGTTGTTATGTTACATGTATTGTCTTTTACTCTGCCTACTCTGCCAACACGTGCCACTGCCAATTCATCTAATTGTGTTTGTTTTAGATTAGTACAGCATTCCTTTGAAAATTCGAAATTCTATCTCCATTTCGATAAAAGGGGAAAATGAACTGTTACTATTATTAGTAATACTGGGTTACAATTGGATTTGGAGTTTAGTTCTTTACTCACTGAGAATCTAATTGAAGTTTAATGATAAAAATGATTTCCTATTCGCGAAAGACCTATTAAAAACCTACCTTGAACTTAGTAACAACTCTGTTAATTTTCCGAATTGTCAAAAAGGATAACAATACATCTTTCAAAAATCTTTGGTGTCCAGAACACATATAAAGCAGTAGCTTAACTCTGTTTTTCTCATACTGTGGAGCAGACGTGACCTTAAGAATCATATACCGACTACATATAGATTTAATGGATTCCTTAAATATTGTACTCGTAAAGCAATGCTATTTCGGAAACCAGCTATTACTGATTCAGTACACAGACATTATCCAACATGATATTTCTGTAAAATAGAATTCTGTTAGTAAATTCATTTATATCTGTACTTGTACTATGTGGGACATTATTTATTTATGTATCTAAGATATCTGTGTCCCAAACGACACATTCGTCAACTTAAGACTCTTAAGACTGATGTACTTACATAATAATATTATCTGTTTAGTTAAAGGATACTGCATTATTGGTAAAGAAAATGAATAGTCTTTCAGCTTTTTTATTACAACATCAATCAATCTGGGACAGTAAGTAACAGAAAATCTGGTAGTACTACAAGGTCGAACTAGAGAAAAGAGAAATGACATAAAAGGGCAAATGGCAAAGACGCGTGGAGCAGCGGTGCGGTGGTGGTGTGATCATTTTATGACACTTGTGGGATTTCTTTTACGCAGCATAAAGTCATTAAAAACAAAAGCCAGTGAAGAAAACAATGAACTGTAGATACTAAACACTACGGTCGAGGATAGGTATAGTCATTCAAATAGAAAGGAATCAAATAGATGAGGAACTGAGAGGGAATTGCTGGTTAGTTAGTTAAATAGCAGAAGTTAGATAGAAGGCAATGAGCAGAAAAGAAACAATTGGAAAAGGAGGAAGAAAATTAATTAACTTATCAGTAGTAGTATTTTATTTGATTGGTTGAGTCGCGGTCGGCGATTGAATTTCAGCCTGTGTGCAATAACAAAAGTTCCTTGAACAGGAAAAAGTTTTCACTTGATTGAATGACAAAAGAAATGCTGCTGCGAAGATGATGTCAAGAGTGCTCGTGTGCATTTGGTTCTTTTATATTGTGTTCTTGAACAACAGCAGTTAAAGCTACAGTATAAGTGTGTTGCATAAATGCGATTGAGTACACGAGAACAGCTTGTTACAAGAGAGTGACCTTGTTTTTGTTTCACTCTTATGGGCCAAACATTATTTTAAATGCATTCAAAAAGATACAAATAGGACGATAAAAGAAGGAAGAAGTTCTCGTTAA
>JABASI010004924.1:0-13169 GCA_019776505.1 Tomocerus nigrus | reverse complement strand
CGTCGGTAACGCCAACAACTCAGTAGTTTAGGTTGTTTTCTACAGTAAATAGTATATTATTGTATAATTGCTGCTGAGTATATTAAATAGTATATTATTGTCATAGCTATTTAATTAATTTAATTAATTTCTCCTACCTCCACTATTGTTTATATACTCCTAATATATATTATATAATTTATTCAATTATTCCTCAATTAAAAATTCTTTTCCTACCCCAACTTGTAAACTCCAACCCATATCATTATCATTTGTAAACGCAGGATGTGTCGCTTTCATAATTCATTTGATTCCCATTCAATCAATTCTGTACATTCGTCAGCTATAGCTATTGCCTTCGGCCCCTTCGCCGAATCTGAAGGCTTTGCGTTATTATACAAAATATTAGTCTGAGTCTGCGCCTGATTAAGAGCATTACTTACAGTTACAGTTACAGTTTCGATATTAACATTGAAAAGGATGATATTGGAGTTTACGGTCGTGATGGCCAAACAAATCAGTAGCAATTGGAGGAATTGCATTTCACTGTAATCAAATAAAAAATTCGACGCTCATTTCTCTAACTCTTACGTTAATGTTTACATCAGTTTGAATAGTTTACTGTAATAATGTAAGATGTTAATCTAATAAAAAACAGGTAAAAACCAGGGGTGGATTGCACGATCACTTTTCACTTTTCTCTTTGCACTTTTTAAGCATATTTTGCAAAATTCACGTTGCACCAAAATCACCGAAAAAGTGAAAAGTGAAAAGTAAAAGTAACAAATAAAAAGAGAGCAAATTTGCATTTCTGTTGCACCGACAACATCCTTAAAAAGTGTAATAAAAAAGTCGAATAACTTTGCAAGTATTTTTGCAGGGTGTAGTAAGGCTTGTCAAGTTTCCGAGTTTAGCTTAAGTTATTTCTGCTCCTATAATTATCACAGTTAAAGATCAAAAATAGATAAAATGTCCGTATTACAAAGAATACACTGCAATTCTAGCGATTCAGAAGACGAATTACCAAGAACAAGAAAAAGTTACAAGGCAAGAATAAATTTCAATATTCCAAACGAAGTGGAATTCAAAGAAAAGTTCAGACTGCGATACGACGAAGTTGAATTTGTACTTTCAAAAATTGGGGTTCATATTGTGCATCGAACAACCAAAAACAAGGCTTTGACACCAAAACAGCAAGTACTAACTACACTTCATTGGCTCGGGAATGGATCCCAATATCATGCAGCTGCCGACATGCATGGCATGCACAAGTCTACCGTTTGTAGGACCGTCAAAAGAGTAGTGAATGCTATCAACAATTATTTATTCAGAGTAACTGTAAAATGGCCAGAAGACTGTACAGATTTAGCTGCGGAATTCATGCGAAAAGGAGGATTTCCCTTTGTTTGTGGTTGTGTGGATGGAACTTTGATAAACATAATTTCTCCCGAAGAGAATGAAGAACAATTTGTTGACAGACACGGCGATCATTCACTTAATGTCATGATGGTTTGTGGGCCGGACCTATCTTTTTATTTCCTGTCTGCGCGTTGGCCCGGGTCAACCCATGACGCACGGGTAATAAGAAACTCAATCCTAGCAGACAAATTTGAATCAGGATGGAGACCGTTTCCAAATGCGATACTACTAGGTGGCTAATATAAATATTGGATTGAAACTATTAAAATATGAATTATAAAAATCTGTATCCTGCTTTAATTATTTATGTATGTTGTAGGCGATTCTGCCTACGGTTTAAAGGAATGGCTGATCACGCCGTATCACAACAATCCAGCCGACCCTGCAGAAACCAGGTTTAATGTTTGTCACAAAAGCACTCGAAGATTAATTGAATGCGCTTATGGAGTTTTGAAAAAGAGATTCCCATGCTTAAGCCTTTTGAGAGTCAAACCTCCATATGCTGCTAACATTATTGCTGCCTGTGCTACTCTGCACAACATTGCTACTAAAACGGACTTCGAATGGCCAGAAGTTGATAATGATGATAATGTTGAAATTGCGAATGAAAATCGTAATGAGGATGCAGGGGGCTTAGCCAGAGTCAGAGAACTTTTAGCATTCTTTACTTAAAATATTTATAAAATCATTAATGGAAAATGGTAAATATTTTACTGTCAGTTAATATTTATCAATATTATAAACAATAGACAGTTAACTAATGGTAGGAATGAATATTCTAAAAACATTTTAATAGTCTGTAAACTTTACGTGTAGTAGAACATTATAAACTTGTGCAGAATTAGTAAAGAACTTTTTCCAAAAGAGACCGTGTCAGTGTGCTGTGTTCCAAATGTAATTCTTGCTCTAATTTAAAAGTTTCCAGTTGTAATTTGTATTGTTCTAATTCAAGAACAGAGATTTGCAATTTTCGCTTTTTATCCAACAGTTCAGAATCCACGACGTACTTTTTCCGGGACCTTTTCTCTTTGTTAGCCCCATCAGGTGTGACTTCTTCGGATATTTCATCTTCATCGCTAATGCGCTCTGCATTGTCATTAAAGCCTGTTTCAGTTACAAGAGTTTGTATTGCTTCTGGCCTGCCACTTTCTACCCCAACAATCCCGTTTACAGTTGGACTGTCGTTTCCAATTATATCTATAATCATTGTGTCAACTTCATCCATCATTCTTTTCTTTCCTCCTGCAGTCCCAGTTTTTTTAGTGTTGTCTCGCTTTTTCTAAAAAGATATTATTACAAATTATTTACTGCGCACAAAGAATGAAAACTAGAGAAGACAGTTTCTTCTTTTTAGTTTTATTTACAACGTATTTATGGAAATATGAAAATGAAAGTATTCACCAAAACTCGAGATTTCCATTGCCCCCACAAGTTGTCTCGTATCCACGCGTAGTCGCGGTCCGCAGTCACCATTTGCAAAGATTTTGCTTTTATCAGTACTTCTTCCCACGCAGCCAATTTATTTTGATTTTCTAAATCAGTGGAAAACTTTCCAAACAGTGTCTCCTTTTTGTTCTGAATAACTTGCAAGAGGGCAAGCTTATCATCTTTAGAAGACCTACACTTTGAGCTCTGAGGAGCCATTTCTTCAAGGTATTCGAAATTTTATTTTAATTCGACTTATGGCTTTGTCAGTAGAAGGACAAAAGCTTAGCAAGAGAGAGCAATTATTTCGCATCGCTAAGAAACGCCGCGAAATTCGCATACGTCACTTTTTTACTTTTCACTTTCCATGTGCAAAGTGATTAGTAAGGTAAAAATTTTGGTGCAACGAAATTACTTGTCACTTGACAACTTTTGTAAAGTGAAAAGCAAAAGTGACAAGTGCAAAGAGTAACTATGGTGCAATCCACCCCAGGTATCTAACTATATTATATATGTATGTGTACAGCATTAAACGTTTCAAATGCTCCTTATCCTCTTAAATGTGCAACCACCTATATTATTTACCCAGTTACTTCCTTGGCCTAATTCTGAACAATCCCGATCCTTTTTATTGTAATGCATAATGGTAAAGGATAGCAGCCTAGTCGAATAAATTGAGACTGACTTTCATGGATTTATAGGAGGCACAGTATAGATAGGCAGTTGGGCAGCCGCAGTAAGGCACAACAAACTCCTAATTATGTTTAGGTATGTATAATAGTGATTAGCTTTTACTTAACTTTTTAATTTACGCAATTCCAAATTCAATTCGAGTTGCTCAAAGATTGCATTGTATAACTATAGGTATCTATTCTATTCTACCTACCAGTCTACCAGTTCACCATACGAGTAAATACATTCAACAGGGAATTACCAACATTCATTTATGTGATGTGAAATATTTTTTAAATTCTGTGTTGCGAGTTACACGGCTGTTTTAGTTTAGAAATGCTCTATGTTATGGAAAGTTGTGAAAATGTTGTAAACAAAGTTTCTCTATCCTATACGATTACATAACAGTCAATGCCAATAAAGTCCATAATTTTGACCCACTATGTATTATTAGGATTTTAGGATAGTATTTTTTCTGCAAATTGAAGTCCTTTATAAGGAGATGCTTAACTTATATAGGGAAGTTGCGACCGTGTTCCATTCCACTCCATGTTCCATTCCCTAGTTCTTCTCAGTAGTTCCATTTCCATGTTACTGCACTCAGAAATGCAAATTAAGTGTCCAGCCAAGTGCTTAAATGTGATGTGACTATGTGATAGATAACACAACGACGACGTATTACTATCCGTTTGAATTTGTATCCCATTTCGGTCTTTCGGTGCATGTAATTTGTTCAGGAGTGTAATAATAAATTATATTATTTCCTATGTATTGCGATTTTGCGATGAATAAATACTTCGGTCCATAATTTCGAGATGTCGAGAAGAATGAAATATAATAGTAGGTACCTATAGTTGATTCATCATCTAATAAAAACTAAATACAGATGAAAATTAATTCTGTAGAATAATTTTCGGCTGAATTACATACATAGCAATTCACATAATGTAAAGGAAGAACAAACTAAAGGAGGTTTTCTTTGAGTCCATCTCTGGTCATTTAGTTGCATGCCACTGAATGTTTGTTGAATGAATCTGTTCAAAGTTCTGTCGCAAGGCTCGCATTCGCATACGAGTAACAAAATGTAACAGACAGGAGTACAGCAGTACAGCAAGAACAGTTTTAAGTAAAAGGGCTGCTATGCCTATATAGTTTCAGCTTTATATCTACCTATATCGTTACTACGTTTTACTTTACGTAGTAAACATGCACAGGACGAGGACGACTCACCGAAAACAACATCATGCAATGCATAGAGAATAGAGAGAAGAGACGGGCGGAGGAGTTACGTGTTACGTTTTGCCGAGAGTAAAGCTAGGATATAGAATCATTGAAAATAATATTATACACAACAACATTCCCATCCCAGCTATATACACTTATATTGTTATTACGTAGATACATTCAAGTTCTTATAGTTAAACTTCTTGAAAAACAAACTACCCTATATTATTGCATAGCTCTTGCATGTATCCTCCAACTCAAACTCTATGTATGAAACAACACTAGGTATAGGTATTTTTTATCGGTTGACCGTCGTAGTAGTCGTCAATCGTCATCGCCAGTCGTATCATATCGTAAAAGCGTAGTGTGTGTGTCCGACTGCCGAATCAATGATCAAAATAAAAATAATCAATTTGGACTTTTGAACGGAATAATCATATGTTGTTTTATAGCGTATAAATGTATTCCAGTAACTAAACTAGACGAGAATCGTAATTTCTATTCATTTATTAAAGTCCACACAACTGTATACACAAATTATACATTACATTACATACAAGCTAGCGAGTGACTAGTGCTAAGTTTTATTATTGTTTACTACACTCGAACAATTTCATAAGATTTGGACTGCTATAAGAGCAAGAGGAAAGAAAGTTGTTATTATTGGCGATGGTTTGTAAAAACAAATTACCAAATGGACACTTATCCGGTTAGCGCATAAGAAAACCTTAATTATTACTGAAATTGAACTCACATCACGACTTCCAAATAAATACCATACAAAAAACATCTGAAACAAACTTCGTAGCCTATACATTGCCATTTCATATAATAAAAGTGCAAAAAGTCACTGATTTTCCTATTCAATCTGTTTCTCTTTGATGTTTGATACGATACCCGCCCACGCTAAAAAGAAATACCGACAGGAAAACATGGACATGGCCCACGGAGGCTTTCACTAGTGTTCCAGCTTTTAAACTGAAATTTTGATAGAAGTTTACAAGAACGAACTGTTGTGCCGTGGTTGTAATAAAATTTCGACGAATTGTCACGTAATTGCATAATGTGCATCTGTTTTTTGTAAAGTTATATTTGTTTGTCCTGTTACAACCGTAATGGTCTTTATAGCGTACCCTATGTAATGTAAATCGTTACGTGATGTACTACCGGAAGTTGTTGACTCTTAGTGCAATCTGCGATGTATAATATCGAATATATTGATGAATCATGTGAATGGAATTGGATTTTGGGATACCGACAATTCGTCTTCCGCGATAACTTGTTAAACTGACAATCACGACGTCAATGTCAATTATTGTATACTTGATGTTGGCTCCAAGTTTTGTGTCAGTGCAGCAATAAAAAACAAAATGAACATGTGACATAGTTCATTTTTCTTTACTGGGCATTGCCGATTTGTAACTGATAATTAATAGCTGACGTAATTTACTAATGACACAAGTGGGGAAGGGAGCAGGAGGGAGGCGGACGGATTTCCGTCCAGATAAAAACATGCCTTTTAACAAACATTCTCCTAAAAGTACGGGTAACCCAAAGACTCTTTACCCACCCGGACATCTTTATCGGTGTTGGATAGAAATATTTATTGTTACATTGATGATGTGTTCATGGAGTGTGGCAGCGAATACTGACCTCCAAAATTACGGCAGTAAGTCTTCCAAATTTTTTTAAACGGCTGACACTAGGTTAAGAAATAAATATTTTTGCACAATTTTTGTTAGTTCCCCTTTATGTGGCATAATAATTATTTATAGCAGACACCTGTATTTTTTTTATTCGACTTATTATGAGATCCTAGGTTGGGTAGGAGGTAGGATTAGTAGGATATAGGTTGGCAAAGGTATAGCATCCATTCACTAATGTTTGGCACACGCTTCATATTTTGTGAGGTGGTCAGCGGAAACTTTTACTTTCGCGAGAAATCCTTTGGGTAAACCGTTTCACACATCAAACATAAAAATCTAAAATTAATTTTTCCAACAAAAAGTATAATTCAACGTAGCCTTTAATAAAATTCTGAAAATTAGAAACCCTTGGCACAAAAAATACTTAAAAATCCATCAATGTCCCAAGAAACGGCCGCGCTTATTCACTAATAAAACTACCGTCACTCAAGTTATATGGATGCCGGTGTCGGTCAAAGGTTTCACTGTCTCGTCCTAATTTCTGTTTTATAATTAACATTTTTTCTGATCCCCATTTGGGATTGTTTATTGTTTTAAAACAAAGTTAAGCCCTGTGCATTGTGCATGTGCATAAACTTCAGTCTTGGATTTGTACAAAAGTTGAGAGAAAGTAATAATATGCAGTTGTAAAAGCATTGCTCCATCATCCTATTATTATGTGATCTTTGAATCAATGGGCCATGAGATGAGACGCTCGTAAAATGTTGCACAATGCACATGCGAAATTGCCCACGCTCTGCCCGGTATCATTTTCTCCTGGCAGTTAAGGCGGTCCTGTACACTGTACTAAAGCTCAATCATATCAATTCGATCAATTTGTATTAAAGGCAACTAACTTTAAAAATATTTTTGTCAAGAAATCAACTCAAAAACGAACCTGTCAAAAAATTTGATTCTTTTTTCAGGGACTCTTCACAGGTTTTGCAAGGTCACTAGATGCTATAATATCTTCTGTAGTAAAGTTACGTTTTGTTAGCCAACAATAAATTCTCAAAGTGCACTCAAATTTCTTGAATTTTAGCAAAAGAGAGCCCTGTGGCCCTTAAACTTAATCTTGTATTAGCTTAGCCTGTTGTAAATCAATGTAGTATTAACTCCAGCGGGATGATATGAGCCTTAGTACATAGTTCATGGCGAAAGTTTGTTAAGTGATGGTTAAGTGTGTATGGTACAGTACGGGGCGCTAGAAACCATTCATATGAATTTCACCATGTATTTAAATATCATAATCAACTTTTCACACCTAAAGCATTTCAAATTTTGTTTGCCATTTCTAGAAAAGTAACCCTTCACTTCACTTTCATCTTTAAAAAAGTGAAAGTGAAGTGAAACTTTAATTTGCTTCAAAAAAAGCTTTAGTATGCTCCTAGGAACTGTTGTTTCGTTTTGTACATATATATTATATGCAAAATGTATTTATATAGAATTTTGTGAATTTGTGAGCATGATTTTAAATCTGAGTCAAGTGTGTACGGTACATCTCACTCACACTCAACGAACACAACTTCGCGGATTCCTATAGCTAGAAATGGAAAGCCATTTTTACCTGTAGCCTGTAGGTACATCGTTAATATATACCGCAAATAAGACAAGGAGATTATTTTTTAAATTTATATTCAAGTAAGTACATTCACATCGCAAAAAAGTAACAGCACTAGTAGTGAAAGGTTTGTATACCTAAAAAGAGAAAGTCTAATGAGACGTTTTACATGGTGGATGGATTTGGATACCTTGAATTACATTAATAGCTTAAGTCAACATTCAAATACAATTTAATAATGTGTCTTTGTCAGCAAAGGTATGCTATTTATTTATTTATTGTAGTCCACAAAAATTATAGGCAAGGGAAAAATATACAAATTGAAGCTAGAAGTAAAAAAAGTTCTTTTCATGATTTAGTTTCAAGTTTTCCTACGTGTATTTATTTGCTAATAAAATTGATACCATTGCAATGCTTATTTTTGCTTTATTTTTGCAGTTTGTCAACGTAAATATATTCGTAATAATGTGGATGACCTAAACAGGCTGAAAGGCTGTAGGGTTATTGAAGGCTCTTTACAAATTAGCTTGATTGACTCGGGAAAACCAGAGCACTATCAGAATCTCAGTTTCCCTGATCTCAGAGAAATCACCGGCTATTTTCTTCTGTTTCAAGCCAAAGGATTGACGACGCTTCGAAACCTATTTCCCAATTTGGCTGTTATCCGAGGACAAGAATTACTACATAGCTACGCTCTCGTCATCACTGACGTATGTTTCTTTACTAAACAATTTTAATAACATTAAATTAAATTACCTAAACATATCAGTTAATAATAGTTAGCTACTGCCTAATGAAAATGTTTCAGTTGAAATGAAAGAGCATTATTATTAGAATCATGGTACAACTGTCAATTGAACATGACTAATTACTTTTACAGATGGATGAAATGCAGGAAATAGGGCTACAGTCTCTCACTAATATTGAACGAGGCAGTGTATGGATAGAAGGAAATACGAATCTCTGCTATGTCGACACAATTGATTGGGTTAGCATTGTCAATGATACATCGTCGGAATCATCTGCTTTGTACAGGAATATATACGTAAGTATCCCATTTTTTTAAACTTTATTTTACTTGTTGTGGCATGCGAGAATCGCGATTGACTTTTACACTCCCGCTTCAATTAAGCTTACGCTATCATTCTCTCATTCTCTGGTTACCATTCATTCAATTTTTTATATCCACAATGTACCATTGTGCTACAATGAGATTCAGTTACAAATGAATGAATACCTGCTGCTTCTCCATTTACTTCATCGCATTAATAATTATTATTTTATTATTACAGAATCGTTTGAAATGAAGGTTAGTTTTACGTGTACTTGTGTATGTGTTTCTTGTATAACGATAATAATATCTAAATCATAACGTGTGTCAGTAAGTTTTACATCTAAGCATATAGGGAATTATTTTTGGAGCTTGAAAATGATATTTTTATTATTGGTGCCCTTACCTTTACACAGGATGGAATGATAGACAACGTTATCTTATTATTATTTGACATTCTAGTATGTAGCAACTTGTTATTGTACCTTGTGCCCTATTTTTCACAATTATCTTCCGAGCTTCCGTCGAAATGGATAATGAAATTATTACACACGTTGATTTTGTTTGATTACCTGTTTGTTTTTATTTGATAAGGATAAGATAAGGGTAGCACATAAACCTGCCAGACTCTTACTGTGCATCATATAAATGTATTATAAAGCTGAATCGTTTATTATTGAACATTTTACCGATGTAGTATGCATTACTCATCTACTTTCCAAAAATATAGTTACCAAATAGGACTAAATAGTATTAAATGTAGAACAACGATACAATCTTAGTACTTATGTAGGTATTCATAATTCTTTCCATAAAATTTCAAACCTGATAAAATTAAGAAAATTGATTTTACAATAGTGTAGTAACATAGTTTCTTATAATTGATATAGGAGACCATTTTGCCAAATCTCCCAAAGTGGCATTTTCCATTGTACAGCATATACATGACATTAATTAAAAGTCTGAGATACGACACACGAGATTGAGAGCAAACCCCCCAACAGGCCATCACCAAAATACAACAGAAAGAGGGCATATTGTTGACTCTCTGTTCGGGCTCTCGTAAATACAAAGTCCTATGAGTGTATGGTATGGCCTATTACAGTATGGAACATATTTAACATGCATGTTACTAAGTTTTTTCTAAAGCTATCTGAACCTTTCACTCGTACCGGTGGGCTAGTAAACCTGTGTTTGTCTCCCACTCGACAGACTCAGAGCTAGAACTTTTCAACGTCATTTGTTTTGATTACAAATATTGATTGTGATCCATGAGCCTATTGGCTTAGTATCACTAAACTGTAATAACATCCCCCGCCCCAGTTTCTTTACTGCAAATAAACACTTAGGACCTTTTGGGGTCTTATATTTACTCTTTTAAAATCATTTTTTGAACCAACCTGGCAAGTACACTTAACTACTTATATTATATGAGTATAAAATAGAAAATTCGCTTTTAGGCTGATTAATTAAAACATTGATTACCAGAGAAAGTAAATACTTTCAATTGAAGTGAAAGTTATGTGTGATATTACTGGGTTACAAGAGAAAGCTACTTTCTCTCATATGAGGCCACATTATCCACCGTTGACGTTCTAAGTTAGTGGCGTTACTAAAAGGTTAATTTGTACATGTTAATGTTTCGTTCCTTAATGCAGACAGATATTATTTATTATTAGTATTAGTGAAGTCGTCGCCGTCGTGTCGTTGCGACTCAGCGTTTTATGATGTGGCCTGGATGTTCCTTACTGTATCCTTTATACGCAGAAGAAAACTACTAGTAGTGCTTAGAAGCTTTTAGGTTATGGCATGGCTGCTGGCGTCACAAACAATGTTGGAAATCTTTTCCGCTTTTCCATGCTGCCTGAAAATCTTCCTTTCTCCGTATTTCAAATTGCTTACTGTACGCAGCGGCAACCATGCAGAATTGCGACGTAGTTTTCTGGAATCATTCGTTACGCAATTATGTATAGCCCGTGCTGTACATATACAAAAATATCAACACAACGAACTTTGAACTTTTATCACATAGGTAGACCAACAGATGTTTACGTTAAACAATGCAGATTTAATGATGTTAAAGTACACCTAGCTCTAGTGGACATTTGACCTACTGCGAATGAAATATAATATGGGTAGATTATCAATAATTTTGTCATAAAAATGTAATTTATTAATACAATTATGTGTACTCCAGCGTCGAGCCATATCAGTGGGTTCATCACTATATAATTTACCCATGTATCATTTACTTTTATTATTCATCTTTTGTAAGTAGGTATACATAAATATGTATATAGTAACGTTTAAAAGTACATGTTACATATTTGTAGGTCGCTGATAAAGGTATGCAGCTCAAATTATAAATTCAAAGAAACCCTACGTGTATAACTTAAATAGGTTCTCGTGATTCTAATTTAGTAATTACGCACGAACTAGACATGCAATAAGCATAAGATGCATAAAAGATGATAACTTACCACCTTTAAACTGTCTGGACTTACCACCTGAACTTACCACCTGAAAACTAATTGTATTTTAAGCTTTAAACTGATTGCGGCTTTAAAAATAATGTAGTACAAAAGAATGATTCAATGATTCATGGATTATGCATTAGGTTTATGTGAGTGAAAGCGAGTCAACAGTCAACATCCTAGCTAAATTATATAGTCACCTATTACCACGACGTAGTTAAACATTTATTGCTGGAGCGGAAGTAAAACAAACGACAAAAGAAAGTATCAAAAGTGAACAAAACAACTACTACGACGACATTAGCAACGAAACAGTACTAAGTCGAGCTGTGTGCTACAAAAGCTTCTAATAATATACACAGTCGCTAAATAAATAAAATTCGTTATATACAACATCGCGATAAGTATATGGACATATCTTACTGCCGCTATAGGTATCTGAGTCTCACTCAATGCTAAAGTTAAGTCTGTACTGCTGTAGTGGTCTGTAACAGTAGTAGCCTTTACTCTCTTTCACAATTACTTGTTTACTTTCCCATTCTTGTTCCTATTTCGACTTTCGAGTGCTGCCTGGTACAGTGGTACATTTTCTCAGGCACTTCAGTAATGAAAGACGCCATTCCGTATATCCTTCATTGATAATCTTATTGGGCATCCGATTGTAGGTTCTATAGTATTTCCCTCTCTTCTTAACTCCAGCAATGAAAACTAGGAGTACAGAACTATCGTAGTTTATCTGTGGAAAACAGAATCTCAGATAAGATAAAAAGCAACGCTCCAGGACCGCTATTTCTCTTCTAGTAGTACCTAAGCCCAGACAGTGCGCAACTTTTTTTTACTACGCGAACGACCATCTACGACTTAAAGTTGGCCAGAATCTAACAACCTGAAGTCGGTTTCTTTGATAGAGTTATAGCATTTGTGGAAGAATGATATTAAAATCATATGTAAGTATAGGTAACTGGATACATAGCGAGTAAAAGGAGAGCACGTGAAAGTAAACATGGGCGTAGTAAACTGCGACGTAGTAAGACCTATTTTTAGTGTAAAACCAGGTTCTTGTATGGCAGTTGGTGAAAGTCAAGACAGATAGTCTGGTTTCGCAGACAGACAAAAATCAATAAAACGTAACCTACTCTACACTCAAGCTGTAACTGTGTCCTTATTCCCATTGTCTATGCAAGTCGCTCTTGCTTTGCCTTGGCGTGCTTTCTTTTTTTGCCTCCGCCGAAATCATATTGTATGGAACCATAGCAGAAATGTAGCCATGCTTTCTCTTCTATATGTAAACACTGGCTGTCACAAAGAAAGTCCATTTCCTTCTCTCTTGTGCATTTTGTAATCTGTAATCTTCGACCTTAACTTTAAAATATGAGAAACGCAAATGTACTCTTTCGCCCGCCAACGCTAAAAGACCTATGATTATATAGTATTAGTCTACGTTATAAGTGTACTTTCTAAAGAAGTACTTTCTTCAGGTTGCCACACTATTTAGATAGTGTAGACAGTATGTAATTACCTAGAAATTCACATTCATAATAATAAGTATATGTACAGAGATGTGCAAAGGAAACTGGGCCATGCAGCTTTAAATGTATAAGTTATAAAGCTATTTTATTTCCGTTTTCACTTAGGTACTTATTGGGTACTTACGAACATTTCACTATAGTTACAAATAC
>JABASI010004923.1:0-13176 GCA_019776505.1 Tomocerus nigrus | reverse complement strand
ACTTCAGTGAAATGAATACCGTTGGCGCACCTGGAATTCCATAACGTATTGGTACTACTGGAAAACACATTGGTGTTTCGTCGCTGTGCAGTTACAGCGGGATGGTGCCGGTTTGCATCCAGCGAAGTGGGCATAATGGTCGAAAACCGGTGCGCGGTGGCCAATACCGATTCTCCACCTTTTTGTCAGTACAATGTTACTTGGGACACATGCCACATATAATCCTGTCACGCCATACACATAAAGTGCTGAGTAAGAATGTAAGCCAACCTGTTTTCATAAGTTGTTTTCACTAACTAAAATTATGCTAACTTGTCACAGTTTTATTATTACTATAACTTGGATGTTCTATAACTAATGCTTCGTACAACTAATATAAAAGGCGTGCAATTCGTATGAATTGGGAGTCTTGCTTCGGCAGGCTCATCCACATGAACACTTACACTTAACTTAATGTTAAATAAAAGTAGTTCTTAATGAAATGGACCCACAAAAGTCTGACTACTCATTTTTCATAATTCGGAGACCCCCTTAAATTCCGGTGAATATCCGGTGAATTTATAATATAACATGTATAAAATTGGGTATTTACTTTACATGGTTTTATTGTAAAGTTTTACTATTAATGGAATTTAGGTATTTATATTTAGCTAATATATTTTACAACATAATAACATGTATAGTAAGGTTAAATCTATGAGGAAGTATGGATGTAATGCATGGAGAAATCGGCAATTATCCAATAAATAAATAAAATAGGAATGATTACCTTCAAAATCCCAGACGATGCGGATTCCTTGATTTAACATTGCCACAAATTCATCTGAGTACTTCATCCACAACATGGACATCATGATTGTAAACCAGTACCAAACGCTGAATAGTAACGCAATGATGTACGATATCGAGAGATAATTACCGTCAATCGAAAACCTTTTGATTTGGATTGTATAAAATATAGCAATTAGAAAATTTAAAGCTAAATAAATAAATGCTAGATTGTCTTTGCGTTTCCTTTTTTCTTTCTTCAACAAATAATCTTTAGGACACCAATAAAAAGAGGATATTCCTAGATACCGGCCGAGTTTAAGGATACGCTCTATTTGTTGAAAAATATTTTTTGAAATCGAATAAAGAATATTTTTCTTTTCCTTTCCATCATCAGTTGATGCCATAGTTCAAGTTCAAAGGCAGTGCATTTAGAAACTAGTCGATACCAAATAAGTAGCACAAGGTTAAGTAGTAGTCTCATCGCTACAAATAGCCTTGGCCATGCCAGTAAACATGTTTTATAATCATAAAACTAATTTAACTTATTAAATTCAACAATAAAAGGGTGGCAGAACAGAATTGACTTGTTGTTCAATTTTATTGCAAATTGTCTAATTTGCAATATGATGTAGTATATAATCATACTTTTTAATATATTTATTCACTGTGTTATTTAAGCAATGGCAAATAAATTACAATACAAATAAGTAGAATGTTGTCTCAAAGAATAGTATAGTCGGAGCTTTTATATACATTACGATAAAAATTAACTAGACGTGTTTCATCTAACAAGAAAAGGGTGCACGTGCAACTACATTGGAGTTGCATTTTAAATAAATGTCGACAATTGCCTAATTCCAAACTAAAGTGGTTGCAATTAAGCTCAGGAATGTCTTTGAAAATAGCTAATTACTGATCCACCGAATACCTGTGACATATATTATTACTAATAATATAAGAGCGCCTTTAGCATGTGCTTATCACCTACTATTTAAAATGTTTCAAAGTTAAATAATATTGTCTGAAGTAATTAAAATGTCCAGTTCATTTAGAATTTAAAAAGTAAGGCATTATTTAATGTTCTAGGATAGCACACAAAGTTTTCTAACGCTATTTAATTATATCTTTATTTCCACAATTATTATCCATTTAAAAATTCATTTGAGTGTCAATGAGAAACTTTTACAATAAATCTCTGTCAATAAAATAAAGTTTTAGATTATGTAAGTAAATTTGCTTACCTAGTTTAATTATGTAACAAAGAGAACTTAAAGCTCTCTAAATACATACTCACTATATCAAATGCCAAACTTTTTAACTTCAACATTAAAACCATGTGTTTTAATTACTAAGGCTAAATAATTTAAGCATAAATAAACAAATGATAATATTCCAACACTGGCATTATCATGAAACAAAATAAATGGTTCACTACTCATTTATTCGTCTAAACATATACTTTACATTTTTTTAGCAATATCCTTATATACAGTCCCTTTCATTGTGAATAGAAATACGGCAAATTCACTTCGCAAAAAAATTGAACTTCCTCCTCCAAAATTGGCAGGCCTCATGGATTTTTCAATTTCTGGTTTTTACATATCTCGTTGCAAATAATGTTGAAAAGTACAATTTTGAATATCATATCCAAATTTCCGCATGCGTCATTAATTTTTAAAAGCATAAATACAAATATCTATGCATTATGCTATACGAAACTATAATATATTATTGTTGTATATAAAAAGAAATAAATCATCTAATAGACATGTAAGATGCATGGAAAACTTTTATTACAAACTGCCGATACAAAAATTTACGATAATTAGGGTTCAATGAGCTGGATTGCATTTGCATCATATTAAATATTTAGGCAGAATATTTAGGGGTTATATATAGTATATATGACAGTATTTAACAACAAGAACTGGACGAACTTCTTTTGTTAACAAGATCACCTCTGACACCGCCATTAATGGTCTGGCCACCATTAAAATTACTTCCTCTGATTTCTACAATATAAATAAAATTTCAAAAAATTTTAATAGTTATTCTCAATCACTTCAATAAATGTCAAGATTTTAATTACCTCGCATGTTGCTCCTTTTGTTAATGAGATTCCCGCGGACGCCACCATTAACGGTTTGCCCACCGTTAAAATTACTACCTCTTTCTTCTAAAATTTAAGAACAATTAAACATTTTAATATTAACGAAAATCAATTTTAAAAATAGTTTTGAGAAATTCATTCCATACTATAAAGACCATAACAACCGATCATTTTCGAGAATTTATTTACCCCTTGTTTTGCTTCTTTTATTGATGAGATTCCCACGGACACCACCGTTAACCGTTTGGCCACCGTTGAAATTGCTACCTCGCTTTTCTAAAATGGAATTTTAAAATTTTGAAAAATTACCAAAACCAAAAGGTTTAACTTTTGAGAATTTTGGTCCTTATACCCCTGCAGGCGCCCCTTTTATTCACGAGATCGCCACCGACACCACCATTAACGGTTTGTCCACCGTTAAAATTGCTGCCTCTTTCTTCTAAAATGGCAAAGGAATTTTAAAATTTTGAAAGATAAACAGAACCAAAAAGTTAGTGTTTCGAGAAATTTATTCACTATACCCCTGCCCTGTGTGTGCCCCTTTTATTGACAAGGTTCCCTTGGACACCACCATTAACTGTTTGACCACCGTTAAAATTACTTCCAGCTATATAAACACAAGGGATTATATATATACCTAATACAAATGTGTACCTCAATGAAAATAAGCATTGACCTTTTAGAATATAGAAGCCTTACCCAAAGTCGTTGCCAAGATGGCCATCAGGAAAACGAAAAGGAATTTCATCATATAGGCACTGCTGAAATAACTTGATTACTCCACAATGTTAAGGTCACTAATGATTCGCCCTGACATTTTCATGGTTTATATACTTTGCATGGATTATATGCGGTAATCACTAATTCAATGATTTATTGAGGATTATCATTTAACACCATTGCTTAATAACGCCATAACCTAAGAAACAAAGATTAAAAATTGTTATATTATTTACATAATTAGTGGTAATGTTGTTTTGATTCCTTACGTAATTACTATTACACGTTATACATGTAAATAAGTACTTACACTCTCTTTTTCAAGAAACATAGTTTCTAATTTCACGACATTAGGTGCAATTCATTGTGATAACTTTTCCCGATCCAATATTACGCGTTACGCGATCCATTATTATGCAATTTATTATTCATTACTTTCATTATAGAAGATAATGTATCCGCAAAAAGGCCATGTTTACCTAGGTTGATTATAATGTTGAATTTAGAATGTCTGTAAAATAATTTATTTTATTTTGATGTTCAAGTAAAATAATTTCATAACATTATGATTCAAAGTAATTGTATGCATTCCACATAATCATAACCTTGACAAAAATGATAATATAATAAAAGACTATTTCAAAAACGTAACACGTTTCGAGAATTAATTAATAATTTACAAGCATTTTACTATACCTACTAGGTGTGGCTTTTACAGGACCATGGGCAATACATATTCACAATTTCACAAATTATCTCAAATAATAAATATTTTGTAGTTGATCAAACTGAAGACTTAATAAAAGTGTAAGTATATCTACGAGTATCACATGGCTGATGTTTCTTTTAATTTCGACCTGTGTACAATTTTCAATTACAGAGTTTATTGTCCTCCAACGAAACGTAATTTTGTTCAATTTGGAACCTTGTGATTCTCCTGAACCTACAATGAGAGGTATCTTTACCTACCTATCAATGTGATGAACCGAAGGCCATTTAAGCTGCTGTTGTCTTGTCGCCCTTTTTCTTTTCAAATGGAAATGCCAACAACATTTTTAACAATATGTGGATCCTTCCTTGCATTGTGAATGGAAAAGGAAATCCTCCAGAAGATTTGTCTTCCAATTCGGGAACAGAAAGCCTAATTTACGCTTATGTTTGCGTATTACTAATAACGCGAGTTTTAGCTTGCTCTAATTGCTGAAAATTAAACTGTTAAAACCTCAATACGCGGATAATTATTTTTGGTTGAGTTAATTATTTGTGCAGTGAACTTATCAATTTCTTCTGTTTATTAGGAAGCACCCGATTCTACCTTAAATCCTTCTTTCGCTTTCGATATTATGGTAAGTTGTATGTTTTCAATTCTCTGAAGTAATTAAAGAAGTTTAATGTTGTCAATTCTCTAGAGTAATTAAAGTAGTACCTTTTTACATCGGTAAAACCACCTCGATAGTCGGTTAAGAAAATGAAGAAGGACATTAGATGTTTCTGGTTTCTAAATATCTCGTTGCAAATACAATTGTAAAAAAAAATTTTTTCACCATCATATTATTCAATTTACGCATGCGTCCGTCTATGGTACAGCCAAAAAAACAAACATATTATATGCATTATCGTATATGAAAATATTATTGTTATATGTGTAGAAATAAGTATATATCCGATTAACCAATTAGACTCATGGAAAGTATTTTTTACAAACTGCTGATGCAAAAATTGACGATATAAATTTAGAATTTAATAAGCCCATCTTTTTTTGGGAAGTATACAGCTCATATAAAATGCTACAGTTCGTAAGCTAGCAAATCATATATCATATATTTATACAGCGTTTTTAAGGATTGATATTTATTTAACGGCATGAACTCCTTTTGATGACCAAATCCTCACCAAAACCACCATTAACATCTAAAATTTAAAGATTTTTTTAAATTGATAAAAACCAAAACAAGTGGCATTTTCGAAAAAATATTTACCCGCTTCTTTTCTGATTGCTCCTCTTTTGTTCACTTCTTTTTTGTTCACTTCTTTTTTGTTCGCTTCTTTTTTGCTCACTTCTTTTTTGTTCACTTCTTTTTTGTTCACTTCTTTTTTGTAGGCTTCTTTTTTGTAGGCTTCTTTTTTGTTCGCTCCTTTTGTTGATGAGATTCCCACGGACACCACCATTAACAGTTTGGCCGCCATTGAAGTTACTTCCTCTTTCTTCTACAGTGCAAATGAGATTTCAAAATGTTTTAAAGTTAACCGATTTTTTTAAAAAATTTTGAGAATTATACTACCTCGCATTGTACCCCTTTTGTTGATGAGATTTCCACGGACACCACCATTTACGGTTTGACCACCGTTGAAATTGCTTCCTCTTTCTTCTAAAATTTTAAAGGAAATTATTTTTGAAAATTGATAAAAACCAAAACAACTTACATTTTCGAAAAAATGTTTACCCCTTTGCTCGCTATCTTTTTGTTCGCTTCTTTTTTGTATGCCTCTTTTGTTGACAAGATTCCCGCCGACACCACCATTTACGGTTTGGCCACCGTTAAAATTGCTGCCTCTTTCAGCTAAAATTTGAAAGAAAATATTTTAATTGATGAAAACGAAAACAAGTTTCATTGTCGAAAAATTACTAACCCCTTTGCTCGCTTCTTTTCTGTATGCTTCTTTTGTTGACGAGATTTCCACCGACACCCCCATTAACGGTTTGCCCACCGTTAAAATTACTTCCAGCTATAAAAATACACGAGAGAATACTGTAAAATGTCTACCAAAATAAAAAATAAACATTGACATTTAGAATTGTCTAATTCTCACCCAAAGTAGTTGCCAAAATGGCCAGGAAAACTAAAAGAAATTTCATCGTAATGCTGAATTAACTTGATTATTCCACAATGTTAAGGTCAGTAATACTGATTCGTTCAACCTGAGATTTTCATGCTTTAAATACTTGCATGAATTATATTCGGTAATTACCATTCAATGCTTTATTGAGGATTATCATTTAACACGATTGCTTAATAACAGCATTGGCGAAGAAGAAAGATTAAAAGTTATTCTAAATAATTAGTGGTAATGTTGTTTTGATTCATTGAAAATTATTACGCATTAAAACTATAGGTATCTACTGGTTTTCAAGAAGCATGGTTGTTAATTTCACACGGCATTACGTGTAACTTATTTTGATAATTTCTTCCGGATGTATTTCGCGATTCATTATTATGCAATTTATTATTCATTATTGAAGATAGTGTATCGCCTAGAAGGCAATGTTTAGGTAGGTACATATTTATGATGTTGAATTTACAATGTCTGGAATATTTTTTTATTCTGTTGTTATATTTTGATGTTAATGTAAAGTAATTAATATTTAAAATCAATTTTATGCCTCTCGCAATATTTTAACCTTGACAAAAATGGTATATAAGACGCAACAAGTTCTGAAAAATAATTAACAATTTAAAAAGATTTTATTAGGTTTACCTGACATTTTAATTTACACTGGCAAAAGCATCACAATGATTTGCGACGCCCTTGGAAAAATGGTCCATGGGCTCATATTATTACTTACTTAATTTTACAAAATACCTCGCATCACCTCACCTCCGCAAATAATTTGTTGTGGGTCATATTTATTGCATGATTAAATTCATTTAGATAGGTAGTCTATTTTAAGGGGTTCATTCGAATGAAGGTAAGTATGTAGTATTGTTTTTCCTGTCGCTCGCCACATTACTGGAACAGTCGAACAGTTTCGACTCCATTAGGCCAATGGCTTCTAAACAAAAAGGTCATATTATATAACCACCCTCATGAAAGTTTAAGTTTTCAGGAGGATCATAAGGCTCAATTTTGTGAAATTTCAACTAAGAAAAAAAGAAAACTCTTTTTAAAAATCCAGAAATCAGTTGTTGACTACCAAAACACAATTTTGCACAGGTTGGGCCCTTATATTTTTCGTGGACATACAAAAAGAGGTAATCTTACCTACTCAAAAAATCAAGTTCAGGTATTGAGTTGAGTCTCTGACGTTTTGGCGAAAATAATGCACTAGGTTGTCACTAACGGCCTCTACATGGATCTGATTCTGGTCGATTTTACTATATGATACAAAGTTTACCTAGGTACACAACAAGACGCACACACACAGTCATACATTAGGTACACATAATATTACACAAATACATTACACTATAATATAACGTTACTAAGTAAAATCTACTTAGTACCTATATAAATACTTCCCCTCTTTATTTAATTAGTTTATAAATATTTAATTATTAAGGCAGTTCTTTTGTTCCAAATTTTACATGTTACTACATCTGCCGGCGCTACATATGAAGGTATCGACGCATTGATGATGGACCCAGTTTTGTGAAAACAATTATTATGTCATGACATTTGAGCATAGCATCTGAAACTGACCAATTAGAGCTGTCTTTTCAGAATGAATTAATACTTTTTTGCACATGCATCATCATGAAACAAAATAAATATTAACTGATTCGACTTAACATAAATTTTCCAATTAAAAGACTAGGTAGCAATGTTTTAACAATATATCCTCCTGAAAGGGTCCTCCCTTTCATTGCGAATGGGAATGCGGACCAACCCTACAGTCATTTTTAATCCCTACTCAAACCTCATTCTGGTATTATCTTCTACCATATTATATCAATATGACCGTAATCGGTAATCGTAATTAGTTACTCTCGTTGACCTTATTTTTTTCCATTTAAAAGGTCAATTAATTTGTTAACAATATATGGGTCCTCCCTGTAATTGTGAATGGGAAAGGTGGAAATGTACTTTGAAAGAGAAATGAAACTTGATTTTTCGATCGGCACAGGCGTCAAGGATTTTTGATCTGTTTTTAGCGGCATTGAAGAATTTCTTTAAAGAGATTTATCTTTCAATTCGCAAACAGAAAGCCTAATTTACGTTTATGTAATTAAATACACAACGGCATATATTATATTACACAACTACTTTACACTATGGTGTACAGTTACTAAATACCTAAAATCTGTTTAGTAAGTATATACTTCCCCTCTCTACCTATATTTGCATAATTCTTATGCGCTACAAATAATTTAGAACAAAATATCAAAAATTCGTATCAAAACCAGAAATACAATTATCTATGCATTAAAGTATTTGAAAATATTATTGCTATATGGATAAAAATAAATACATCTGATAAACCGGTTGGACGCAGAGAAAATTTTTTATTACAAACCGCTGATGCAAATTGATGATGTAAGTCTTAGTTTTAATAAGCCGAATTTTATTTCTTTTTTTAAATACAGCTGCAGTGAAATACCTGCTTCAATTTCGTGAGCTACTATATATAGCTAATCATAGCATATGCTTAGGCATAATATTTAAAGCCTTGCATCTGTACTTTATCAGCACGAACTCCTTTTGTTGACAAGATTACCGCCGACGCCACCATTAACAGTTTGGCCGCCATTAAAATTGCTTCCTCTTTTTCCTAAATTGCGAAGAGAATTTGAAAAAAAATAAAATAGATAAAATCCAAAACAAGTTACATTTTTAAAAAGAAACGCATCTGAAATCTGAAAGGATATCCCATAAAAGTTAGGAAACGCCATTTATGTCATTATTTTCACTACTATCATCCATTCACTAAAAAGTGATTTGAGTGACGATGCGAAACTTTTACACTACGTTCCTTGTCCATAAAATAAAGCTTTCGATTATGTAAGCTTAGTTTATTTATGTAAGCAAATTTACTTAGTTTATTTATGTAACAAAGAGAACTTTTCACACAACATTTCGTTATCCAAATTCATAACTACTTTATCAATTTAAATTAGTAATTCTGATTTATTGCTGCGACTGCAGTACTATATTGTATCTAACCACAACGAAACACAGACGAAGAAGAATGTAAATAGAATGCATCTGCGAACTAGTTGCAAATTTTAGTTCCATCCAATTATAACAAGCAGATTGAATAGCTATATACAACTTAATACGGTGCACAACGACCCAACGCCTCTACCAAACCGATTACTAACGAGCACAACGATTTAAAATTGACTGCATTGCGGAAATCTTCTTACTCGCTATTTTATTTTCTTATTTTCTTTGGCAAAATATGTAGGTTATGGAGGTTTAATGAATGGAAACTATTTTATTACAATAATTTTTATTAAATTTTATGATATAATTTGGGGTTTACTGAGCTTTGATTTTATTTCCTTTTAGAAGTACAATTCCAGTAAAATATTTCAATTCGTAATCTAACAAATCATATCAAATGTTTGGGCAGAATATTCAAAGGTTTCGTCAGTGTTTTAGCAGCCTGGTTTCGTTTTATTGGTAATATCCCCGCTGACACCACCATTAAAAGCACTTCTTCCCCTCTATAACATTTAAATAATGTTTCAAAGTTTTGTGAATTGCCAAAAATAAAAAGTCGGTTCTTTTTCCAACAATGCATTACCCCTGTACGCGCTCCTTTTGTTGACGAGATTCCCTTGGACTCCACCATTGACTGTTTGGCCACCGTTAAAATTGCTACCTCTTTTTACTAAATCTTGAAGGAAATAATATAAAAATTAAAAAAAATAAAAGCCAAAATAAGTTACATTGTCTAGAAATTACTTACCCCTTACTACTCGTCGTTTGTTGATGAGATTGCCTTGGACCCCACCATTGACTGTTTGGCCACCGTTGAAATTGCTACCCCTTTTTTGTAAATCTTGAAGGAAATAAAAAAATTGAAAATTGATCAAAATCAAAATAAGTTACAATTTCGAGAAATTATTTACCCCTGTATATGCGTCGTTTATTGATGAGATTGCCTCGGACCCCACCATTGACTGTTTGGCCACCGTTAAAATTGCTACCTCTTGACGAACGTATAGGTTCTGGTTCTATAAAAACAGAGGAGGGCTTTAATACTTTACTAAATTGCTACTTCGTTCTTTTAAAATGGGAATGAAATTTTAAAATTTTGAAAAATTACCGAACTTAAAAAAGTTAAAGCTTTATGTTTATTCCGTACCCCTTTTTATGGCTCGTTTGTTGATGAGATCCCCTCTGACACCACCATTAATGGTTTGGCCTCCATTAAAATTACTTCCTCTCCTTTCTAAAATTCGAATGGAGTAAAATAATATAAAAAAGTTACAATCAAAGACTGTAAAATTTTTCAGAAAAAAAGATTACCCCTGTCTAAGCCTCGTTTGTTGACGAGATTCCCTTGGACACCTCCATTGACTGTTTGGCCACCGTTAAAATTACTTCCAGCTATATAAACACAGAACATTATATTTTGAAAATAAAATTATAATCTTTGACATATTAATTATCCGAGTCTTACCCAAAGTAGTTGCCAAAATGACCAGGAAAACGAAAAGGAATTTCATAGTACTTTTGAAATATGTGACTTGATTATTTAACAATAAGGTACGTAACTAATGATTTAAACGGAGATTTCCGCACCTTAAATACTTGCCTGGATTATATGCGGTAATTACCAATTCAATGCTTTATTTTGGATTATCATTTAATATGATTGCTTAATAACGTCATAGCCTAAGAAGCAAAGATTAAAAATTGTTATATTTAGGTAATTAGAGGTAATTGTCTTGATTTCTTGAAAATTATTATTACTACGCATTACTATAACTATTACTATAGGTATCTTTTTTTCAAGAAACATGGTTTCTAATTTTACACGACATTAAGTGCAAAGCATTTTGATAATTTCTTCCGGATATACTATACGCGATCCATTACTATGCAATTTATAAATCATTAATTTCATGATCGCAGATATTGTATCTTCAAAAAGCAACGTTTACTATACGTTTACCTAAGTCTTTAATATTGAATTTAGAATGTCTGTTATATATTTTTTTACTTTAGCTTTGTATTTTCATGATCATGTAAATAATAGTTTAATAATATAAAAATTGTTTCATGCGTCTCGCATTATCATAACCTTGACGAAAATACAACGGCGGACTATAGATATACAAAATATCAACTTTTCCACTAGCAAAATGCCAGCCTCCCCCTTATAAGTAATAGCGGCTCTTGATGACAATATAATGAGTATCCATAAAGTGAAAACGTAAATCAGTTTAATTTAGTCTTAGTTTCAGGAACTACTTATTCACCATATAATTACACAAATTAATATTTGTAATTAGCAGAGTTGTGTTTGTGTCAGGCATGCAACAAATAAATATCACGAATATATTATCTGTCAGTCAAAGTTAAATGCACAGAGTCCAATCTATCTCGTAGGCATTCATTCGGGGCCCCCAAATCGGTCGGAATGTTTTACGGAGCAATTTACAATAAAAATAAATTGAAATAAATTTATGTAAATCAAATCTTATAACTAGGTAAATGATTATTTTTGTGCTTGCAATCATTTTAAATTTTATGAGAAAAATGTCAAAAGAACATGAATTATTATTAAATAAATTAAACTAAATTCATTTGATAATAATTATTAAAATAATTACTAAATATTGAGCTGGGGCCCCCTTCAACTAAATTGTTCCCCGAAGCGCCATATAAACCGACGCTGAACACCAAGCAAACTTTACGACTTTCATTGCATATAACAGCTCATTCCTCCAAAATGTTGTCTTAGAGCACATAGGAAAGTCGAGCAGAGCACATTGAATCTCGTTGCAGAGTTTGTAAAATTAAAAAGCCAAAAAATGCATGTCTTTTGGATCATAGCACTGACTTTGACTTTGAGTCACTTTAGTAAGGCCAACGTCATGACAACAGGAGACGGGGTTGTAATGATAAACGATGGTCCTTCTTCTAAAGACGAAGGTCAAGGTTCCAGCGAAGAGAGTTCCGATAGTTCCGAAGAAGATCATTCTTCCAATGGCGGAGGTCATCCTCCTCCCAGCAGAGGTGGCTACGGCCCAGATGGCGCACAATCTGGTTACAGAACAAGGAGGGATACACACCGCGGTAAATATTTTAAAGAAACTTCTAAATTGTAGCGTTTGTAGAAAATTAAATCGTTTTTGTTAATTTTTGAAATCATTTAGAAGAACGAGGTATCGATCTTGACGACCGAGTAAAATCGAGAGAGGTTGGATGGGACTTTGTCAAAAGAAGTAACTTCCAATTGAAATAAAGTAAATAAATTATGAAACATTTTGATTAAAATATTTGTTAATAACTGATTCAATCTTTTTGTTGAAAATTAGGCAGCAGTTTCACGGGCCCTTTAATCGTTGACGGAAAAGTAGTTAGTAGTGCAGGAGGAATTCGCTCTGGTATCTTCCTTGAAATCGCAATGTTAGCTACTATTATTGCGTTATCTCACCTCCTACAGAAGTAATGGCGAATTATCAGCTATGGCTTTACTCCAGCAATAATTATGTTAAAAAAGTAGCTGCTTTTGCAAAGATTAACACTACTTGAAAAAATTAAAGAATTGTTGGTGATTTGTGATTTGATTTGTAAAATATTTAAAAGCTTACTAAACATATTTGATGTATCTGTAATAAAGTTGCAAATTTTTTTAGATTTCCTTCCTTTGGAAATTTTAATGTCTGGTTTATTTTAAA
>JABASI010004922.1:0-13176 GCA_019776505.1 Tomocerus nigrus | reverse complement strand
GACTCCAACCGAACTAACTAAGGAGGTTGCAAGTCACCTCTTTTATACTAATTTTACAAACTATCCCGTATATAGGTACATTGTCTTATAGTATTAATTAATTTGGACATCAGATCATAAAAACCTTAAGTTTATGTACCTACTTCCATACATTTACATTTCTATTGTTTTGCTTACTAAGCATTTAATTCTGATATCTTTATGCATACGCATACTATTTAATGCTAACATCTTATATATGTGACAAGTGTGATAGCGCTACTTTTCTTATACTTTGAACTTAAAGTTTATTCCTACTATGATCATACGATCTGAGTCATCTTATTTATTGACTTGTTTTAGTCAATTCAGCACTATTGTTGTACCTACATGGTTAGTACATAAAATCTAATGGGGTGAGCCAAGTTATCTGAACTCTAACAAAGATTTACATTTTTATCATACATTCAACTAATATAGATATGTGTTATTTATATAGGTATATCTATGTATTTCTATGTTATTATTTAGCTATGTTTTTCCCCCTTCTTACAATATAATTTTGCGATATAATAAAAATCAAACAACAATTTTAGGAATAAAGTGCCGGACATTTTCTTTTATTTGGGCAAGATTTCATACCGCTACAGTAAATACAGATGATTTTCCTATGGCCATCAGTCTGCCTCTGATTTAAAATTCTGTGTTCGCATGTATCAAGAATTAAAAAATCAGACACATGTTATTATCATTAAATATAATCTACATTGTATTTATTATTTATTGTAAAGCGTAATGCAACTGTTACGATAGCCATCATTTAATATGTATAACAATTGACTGCATAAAGCAGAATATTTTTTTTGAATTTTAGATACATAAAAATAATAAGAACTAAATACAGAACTATATAGCAAGCTTTAATATAATAATGTATGTATTATACCTTTATAATAATAAATAATACATACAATGATAATATATATAAAAATTAATGTAATAACAAATATATAATAAGATGTACATACATGTATATGTATATATATACTTTATATATATGCAATAATATATAAATATAAAAACAACTAATGAACTAATATCATAATAAGTTTATATATACAATAATGAATAATATGTACATAATAAATGACACATAGAGTATACAAAGTATAATATGCATAATAATAAATATATATAAAAATACCTGCGTATATATAATTTATGCGCATGTAGTAATACATCAATATAACAAGCACTACTAAAGAAAACACCATGGTAATTGAATATATTTTTATTATAGAAAGTACACGTATGGATGATCTGCAACTGGCCACCGTTTTCGTCCTTGCAAAATAATGTGCTGCCTTTTACAATTGCCTTGCAGTTGAAATGTCGATTCAATTTGATTGAACTAGGGATCTAATTACAAATGAAACAAATGAAAATGTAACTATTTTGTTCAACCTACTTGCTTTTGAAATTGTCTGCACTTTTATTGTGTAAAATTATATATGTAATTAGATGGCAATAATATTTTCTATTCTTTTCACATGATATTTAATTATTTCACCTGATTGGATTGAGCCAAGTTCCTAAGTTGATGTTTAATATTTATCTCTGGGAAGTCCACCCAAGACTTATCAAAAATCCAAACCCAGTATTTATATTTATAGATGATAGGCAGCTTTTTATTGGTTAGAGACAAGAGAGTTCATTAGAAAACTTTGGGGGGGTTCCGTCTTGACAAACTTCGACAAGCGAATGAAGAATGTAATAGATTATCGAGATGCCTAACTCAAAGTGGAAAATGGGAATTGAGACATTTATAACGATGGCGTAGGTACAGAGAGCATATTATGGGGACGTGGCCACTTTCTCATCTAATTTTTGGAAAACTTGGCAGAAATACGGAAAATTCATCCAATTTCGCGAAATGTGCAAGTTTTACTCATTTTGTACTTAAAATTAAAGGCTTAATTTATGAATTATTTGTAAGTTTGAAAGTCCTGACCCCATTGACCACACTCTTGGATATGTGCCTGTGTAATATAAAAGTGCCTACAAAGATTTTGGGAAACCAGATACGTATAATATGATACATAGGTACTATCGTAAAATTAGTAACAATACACAGGATGTTCATTTGATGCAATTAAAAGTGTTCGACATCCGAGAAGAACACCATGGTAAATAATTTACTTATTTTTAGAGTGGAATCGACTTATATCTAAATGTCAAGATGTTGATCACAAATTTTAATACTTATCTTAGACTATATAGTAGCTAGCATAAAAACAGACAAAAGCCAATTTTGTCTGTGGAGACAAAGACATGTATTATTATTATTACTCTTCGTTTATTAACCGCAGACGCATACACAACTCCATGTTACAAATATATAAGAAGGAATTATATTTTGCTGTTTCTTTATCTCTTAGAAAGAGCAAAAAGCCGGCATTCATATTGCGTGCTAGCTGGAAAATTTTAATATATAAGAAGGAATTATATTTTGCTGTTTCTTTATCTCTTAGAAAGAGCAAAAAGCCGGCATTCATATTGCGTGCTAGCTGGAAAAGTTTCGAGGTACATTAATCTGTGTCTTCAATTCAGTCTAACATAAATGATACGGAAAGAAAAACGTGGTAACTACCACACCACTTATATTATTCGTATGTGTACGCTACACAATCTGCTTATGTAATTAAACCTGGTATAATGTATAATATAGAGTAGTATAATAATTTAATATATGTGTATACCAGTTTGACTACCTAAGTTACATGTATGCACAATAAAAAGGTCGTTGCATTACACAAAGTATGAATTTAAGTGACGGTTGAGACTTATATAACTGTCGGACGAATAAGAAAGGATTTCATTATCATTATTGATCTGAGATTTATTGCAAGGAGGTGAGTAGACAATACCCGAGGCGAGGATAAATATGTTAACTAAGGTATCTAGCTACCCACTGCTCTACTTTATTATTCCTCTGGTAAGAGACAGGAAATTAGATTCCACTCATGAAATCAAATCCTATGGAAACTTACTGATGAATGAGATTTTAAGGCTGCTAATAATATGTAATTGAGTAAAACTGTCGTTGCTAACTTTTTGACTCATTTCAATCTCAATCCTACTACCCACGCACACTTGTACTTAACGCAATGACGTTGATGATTGCAGTCCTTAAAGAAGGATGACAATATAGGATATAGGCAACTATATTAGTTATAAATATCTAATACACTAATTTCTACCAAATATCTATAATAATTATAAGATACACAAGTATAATGGAAGACTAGCATGACAATCTGCGTTTTACTTTTATGTAGGTATGTTATATGAAGCCACACATTTCGTGTACAGTAACCTGGTATAGTACCTTATATGAGATTGATTCCAAATAACAACAAATAAATAAAAAATAAAAAAGTGCAAAAGTTTCCATGAACTACTAACACAAAATAAACAGGAAAATGATATGGGATGGGTGGAAATAAAGCGTACCATTATTACCAATTACTACTATTTCGCAATAATGCATTGTATTGAAATGCAGTTCAAAAGAGAAGACTTTTGGTATGAAATTGTGTCTCTTTCAAGCCATATTCCGACTGCCGGTGGTGCTCTAGTAGTTCTCGACATTGGTCAAATGGGAGGTTATAACGGCATGTCGAGAAAAACTGTTTAATAACTTCTGAAAGCGGTCTTTTTTCGACCAGTTTATAAAATCTTCTCTCCTCTGTCCTTTAAATGAGGTAAAAATAATGGTATTAATATTATGTCTATGAACATTACCCGAATGACATAATCGAACTCATTCGAAAGGCAGACTGTGAAAAACTTTTGTGAATCTGTCTAACAAAACCGGAAAAAGCGAAGCAGTGGAATAAATGGGATAAATAAGTTAAAAAATCAGCAGTTAAAAGTACATTTAAAAAATTATTTTATCCTTCTACTTTTTTAAGGTCCTTTTTCGGGAACCCTTCCTAGGAAAATTAAAAAAAAATTGTATTTGGTTAATAACAAAGAATTGAGCGGATTTGATGCAGGATTTCAACAAGAGAAAGGAGTAGTGACTTTAATGTATAAAGGTGTATTTTTGGACTGCACTGCGGTGGGTCGAAGTGGCTAGCCATCTCAGGCACCTTCAAAAGTGTCTGGAATGGCTGGCCATTTCAGTCACCGGTGTATTTCTGGACTGGTTTGTTTACCTCGGCTGACATTTATATCAATTTCATGAGTCACTTTTAGTCACTTTTCAAGAAATTGCAGGTTGAAATTAAAAATTCTAAATACCTATATTCTACATGGTAAAGGGCAAAAGTGGAGTTCGGCGTAAGTGGGACTGACACATTATGCGTTCAGTGCAATCTAGTAGCCTGCTTTGTGTGCTTGTGCTCTGCTTTGCATCATTCGTAGCTCCCACCGCTGTTTTCTTGCTCGTAACTCAAAAGATAGCAATCCTTGCTTATATTATTATTACTTTATATTTATTTAAACATTTTTTAGAGTCTCAAAAACGCGAATCTGAAGACAATACGGATAATATATGTGATTTTTCTAGTTTTACGATGAACCGATAGAAGAACTTTTTTACATTAAAATACTAATAGTGTATCTTATGAAGTAATTTAATAAACCAATGACATAATCTCAGTTACAGCGATTTATGACAATAATAGTTTGAATGTATAAGTAGTGTTAAGTTCGTATAAGTGATAGTAGCAACGATAATTACCTTCTCAGGAAGGAAGTTGTTACTCATGTATAACTAAATAGCGTTGAGACTCCTATTTTATCGACTGTGGATTTTTTTTGAATATTAGACTACCTGCATAAATAAAGTAAGATGCATATAATAAGAATGACATAATAATAAAGCTACTAATATAATATAAAATATATACGTAATAATAAAGAATATATATGTAGTATAATATATAAATATAGTAAGAACTAAAAGATATTATAATATATTATTATATTTATATATATAATAATAAATAATGCATCCCAAAATATAATACGTATATAAAAATAAACATAATAATAAATGTATACAATAATATGCATATACAAATAATTTATATATATGTAATTATGTATAAATTTAATAATAAGAACTAATAAACTATAATATAATAACATGTTTACGTATACAATAACAAATAATATTTATGTAATAAATAATACATACAATATTCATACTATAATATAAAAAATAAGAAAAATATACAAAATTAATACCTACTTCCTTGTAATTTATTGATAGGCAATAATATATTAATATAATATGAACTAGTACAGGAAACAACATGGTAGTTCCACGTATTTAGATTATAGCAAAGCACAGGTATGAATGATGTGCAACTGGTCACCGTTTTCTTCCTTGCAAAATAGTGTGATGCCTTTTACAATTGCCTTGCAGTTGAAATGTCGACTTTTTTGATTGAACCAGGAATTTGCAGTTATAAATTGGGGACACACTCCAGATGCTTATATATCTGGCCGCATTATTTACTCTCAGCAATTATTCGGCAGAATTGAATATCTAATTACAGAAATAAGTGAAAATGAAATTATTTTGTTCGACCTGTTTGATTTTGAAATTGTATGCACTTTTATTGCGTAAATTATAATTAGATGGCAACATTTTCTATTCTTTCCACATGCTAATTAATTATATTATCACCTGATTATAATCAGCCAAGTGCTTCAGTTGATGTTTAATATTCATCGTTGAGGTGTCCACTTAAGACTTATTAAGAATGAAACCCAATATTCATAGGTGAAAGAGAACTCTACGGTTTAGATTTGTTAGAAACATGAGGTTCCAAAAGAAAACTTTGAGAAGCTTCCTGTCTTGACAAACTTCAACAAGCGAATGAACAATGTAATAGAAAATCGAGATGCCTAACTCAAAAGTGGAAGATGGGAACACTGGGTTTATAACCGAGGACGTAGCTAGAGAGAGCAGAATATATGGGCGTGGCAACTTTTTCATGTAATTCTGAGAATTCTTTCTTTTGGGAAAACTGGCAAAAATAGGATAATTTCGCGAGAATATGTTTCACTAAACTCATTTTGTACTCAATTAAAAGCGTATAATGTAATAATATAATTAAAACTTAAATCTACCCAGAGACATGCCCTCTTTGACCGGATTCTTGGTTATGGCACTGGATAATATTTTGGGGATCGGATACGTATAGTATGATGCATAGGTAGGTACTACAGTAAAATTAGTAATATTACACAGAAACAGGATATTCATTTGATGCAATTAAAAGTGTTGTCGCCATCCGAGAAGAACACCATGGTAAATAATTTACTTATTTTTGGAGTGGAATCGACTAATGTCTAAATGTCAAGATGTTGATCAGAAATTGTAATACTTATGGCCATGGACGATATATAAACTGTAATGTATAAACAGGCAAAAGCCAATTTTGTCCGTTGAGACAAAAGATATGTAGTATTACTCTTCGTGTATTAACCGGATGATTTACCGCAGACGCATACACAACTCCATGTTAGAAATACATAAGAGGAAATTATATTTTGCTCATGCCTGTTTCTTTATCTCATACTAGGAACAAAAAGTCAGCATTCATAACGTGTGCTAGCTGGAAAAGTCTCGAGGTACATTAATCTGTGTTCTTAATTCAACCTACACTAAATAATACAGAAATAAAATCATCATAGCCACTAAGCTACTGATTAATATCCTTATTATTATTTTTTAAAACATAAACTGCTTATGTAATTAAACCTGATACAGGTATATACTAACCATTTTCCCCAAGTTGCATATATGCACAATAGATATTAACCCACCCAATAAAAGAATTAACCCTGTATTTTCTCATAGAGATATATAAAATGCATAAGTCATATTGGGATACAGTATATTTTAATATTTTCAGTCTTAAAAATTGAAGACGCTATATTTTCATTATTCGCGTTTATACATTGAAGTTTTATTAATTTATTGAGGATTTATACATAGCAGAATTAATCCCGTCCTGACCAATTTCCATCTTTGACTAGCTATATGTACATTGAGTCAGTTTTCTTATTTCTAGTTTCCTAGCTGATAGTAGACATTATTACCACGGATTTTAATTTCCTTATGAGTATTTTCCACAATGTTAGTTAAGTTGGATTTTTATGAAGGAAAAGACGTAGCATACGAACACGGTATTGTGATATCTCAAGCACAAGTAACTTGTATTATAAGAAATGACAATAAGCTACCACTTCAGACCGGAGCCACAATAGGCAGCATTCTAAACGGGCAAAAAAGTTAATTTTGGCCTTCTTAGAGAAATCTGAGCACCTGCAAGAAAATACCGATATTAATGGAATTACTACGGTTTAAAAATCCGGAAAACCAGAAACGTATACAATTATTATTATTAAAATGGACAAATGAAAGTAGAAGGACTGAACAAGCATAATTTTGAATGTAGGAGAAAACAAAATGCCCATTAAGCATCGCAGGTGAGAGAAGTCAGTGCGTAAAGTGTGCCGGTTGCGACTTATAAAACTGTAGGAAGAAAATAAAAAGATTTTCATTATTATTATTGATCTAAGGCTTATTGCAAGGAAGAGAATAGACGTTACCTGTGTCGAGGATAAACAAGTTAACTGAAATAGGTACCTACTGCTCCACTTGGTTATTTCTCGGGTAAGCGACAGGAAATTAGATTCCACTCATGAAATCGTTGCTAACTTGTTGACTCCTCTCAATCTCAACCATAACGTTTCTACTACCCACACACAACACAGAACACTATTACTTAACGTAATCACGTTGACGATTGAAGTCCTTAAAGGATGGTGACTATATTAGATGTAGATAGCTATAATAATTATAAACATCCCATACTCTATTTAATTTCTATCTAACATGACAATCTACGTTTTACTAACAGTATAATGTTATATGAATCCACATTTCTCTTGGTTACAATTAAGGGATATACACCAAAACCAATCACCTGTATATCTGCAAAAAGTCTTTCATATTGGGCAGGCTTTAATGACATTTATATCTACTATTACTTGATTTTAGCTGAGCCACTATTGAGCAATCATATGAGCTATCTAGGTGTATGTTACACTACTTAGTGTTATATTCATTAATAAACCTATCTAGGTATTTGTAATAAATAACGTCTGTATTTCTCCAGCCCAATCGTCTAGTCCCAAAATGTTTTTGTTTTGTTCCTGTTCATTGCTATTTAAGACGCAAAATAAAACTACACCAGTCTTATTATCTGCATAGTATCATCGTAGCTCTGTGTTTCAGAAGGAAGACAGGTTTATTAACCCCAGAGAACAACGATTGGTTTTTGGCTATGTAGTTGCACAAACAATGTTTGAAAATTTATATCTGCGCTGCGATTGCTTGATGATTGAAAATAAATACGAAGCGGTACCCCTACTTGTGGTTTATTGGCGGATATTATACACTTAGTTGAGAAGAAACACTGAAAATTCAAACATTTAAACAGCAAAAACTGTTTTAAAACGGATATCATACAGAATAGCGTTAGGGTATGATATCAGTGAAGGTTTCACAATTTTCGATTTTCACACCATTTTCATAGACATATGGGAAATCGGGAAGTGAAAAATTGCTTTTCAAAATTAAATAGTTAATCAATAATTGTTAAACAGCAACGTTTCTTATGCATTTTGTTTCAATTCCCACCAAATTTTTAAACCTTCAATTTTCACACCCACTTTGCCATTCGCTTTTCGGGAAAATTGAAAATTATCAACTTATTTCCCTCCAGTCGAAACCTTATGCATGTAGTACCGTGTTTCAATGGAGCATTTCAGTCCATTTTGACACGACCCTGTTTGATTTCAATTGACCCCATTTTTGTGTTCCGTCTTTCTTTGTACCTTTCAGTATGTAGTGCGAGTACAAATGAACATTGTAACTCAATCCGTTCAAAAGTTATCGTGCAAATGAAGAGACAGACGGACAAATTGGGCATTTCTAATTCCTGTACAGAGCGGGTTAACTGCTCTAAATAATTGTAGGTATAAGGAAGGGTATAAGTAATTGCGAGGGATTATTACAATATCAACCTCTCCGGATGCAGAGCTCCAGAATAGCAAGCAACTTCTATGGCATTACATACAAACATAAGCCAGAGGACATTCACTTTCTTCGTCTCACTTTTTCGTAAAACAAAAAAAAGGTAATTGTAAGTCATCTTCTGAGTTTTTCCTACATCCCATAATTTATATAATGTGATGATTATTATATAAGGCGGGAAGGCCTGCTAAACTGAAATCCTGGAGACCTTTCAAGTACATCTGCAAAATTATTCCTTCCAGTCAACATCTCTCAAAATGATTTCATCAACGGATAGAGTCCTGGAAATCTTTTGCTTCTGCTGTCAACTCATTTACTCCTACCCGATGCCTATCTTCCCGTCATAAAATAGAGATCGTCTTAGATTTTCGCCAAGCATTGTATAATTTCTTGCTCAAATTTGTAGGAAAGTAGGAAAATAGTAATTTCTATTCAAAGTTTTCCTTAGATACTTACGTTCAGATTACCACAATTTTCCTGCCCGGGTTTCCATGCAAGTAATGGGAACCAGATAAGATATTTAAAAATATTGAGCGTCCATTTTCAAAAGACGTTGAAATTAAGACTTAAAAATTTATACAATAAAATACAACTTTGCCTGAAAGTCGGGGTGAAAAAAATTCAAAATGACTCAAAATAATTTTTACACGAAAATAATGACATTTAAAATTATTAATTCACTCCTTTATAGATAATTTTGGGGGCGATTCGAAATATTGATTGACGGAATTAAGTCTATTTAGCCGATTAAAATTGTAGTTTTGGAATGCAGAATTCTACTAAGGCGTCAATGTTAGTGTACAGGAATTAGGGGCAATAGAAAACGTGCGTACCGGACATGAAAAGTGCAGTGACATTTGGTGCCAGCCAGAGGTAAAGTTTTCTTAGTGACCATGCACCGCAGACTAAGGTACCTAGTTAAAAAATTAATTTTCAGGGTTTTTAATCTTGGATTGTGTTCCTGTGACATTCTGACCTCGAGTTATTCTATTTATGATACTGCATGGAAAATTCAAAGACGACAGGAACATGAAGAGTTGACATTTTTCCGTTTCCTCGCTTTCACTTTATGGCACCGCACCATTTAATGCTTTCTACTCCAATCGCGTCAGGCAATTCTTACACAAGTCAATCTTTCATTTCCTGTTGGCCTTATTTATGTTCTATGGTTATATGGATTGGAAATATTTCGCCTGAAAATAATATGCGACATTATTGAAATATTTGACTCCCACTTTTAGTGAAAAGTAAAATAATTGAAATAAAAAATGTACATGGCATTTATTTCACTTTTCAAGCGATATAAATTGAAAATTATTGAAATTTATTATATTTATTTCAATTCACTTCCCCCGCGGTAGGAAATAAATAGGGCGACTAAATTTTTTAAATCATTTCCATTATCTTACATTTCACGAAAAAATCATTGAAAAGTCAAATAAATGCTAACCCTGTGTAAAAGCATACTTCTACAAAAGCATAGCAATTAACTGCGTTAGTACTCTGAATAATACAAATTTGAATGCACTAGGCAATCTGGTATATACTCAATGGCTAATCTAAGAAAAAATGAAACGTAACTCAATTGGTATAATTTTATTAATTTTGTTGCAAGTACATCCAATCAGAAAATTTACAATTTGTATGTATACTTTAGGAAGTGTAATTTATCACTTGGATAATGAAATTAACATTTCAAAATATTTCGATTCATGTTCTCAATCGTCGTCCTTGTCGTCTTTTCCGCTCATTGAAGATTTTGACAAGGCTTTGGCAATGTTCTTGTTATGATCCTTCATCATGTTGGCAGTTGCTTTGTTGGCTTTGTCGATCTCGATTTTGGCCTTCTCCGTCTCTGCCTTGCCACTCGCCGTTTGTTTATGTGCCGCAGCCTGTTCCGCCTTGGCCATCTCCATTTCATTCTCCTCATGGATTGCTACTCCTCTCCTCACCCTGTCTACTCTTCGGCTCCCGCCATCTACCTTCGTGGAAATCAACTTTCCGCCTGAAGCCACGTGGGAAAATAACCCTAAAGCATATACAGGGCATTTTTTGTTATCATTTAATATTTTTTAATTAGGTATTTTCCAAAATTTATTCTGAAAGAATAATTACATAGTTTTTGCTAAAAATCATTGTTGAAAATAAAAATAAAAATTTCTAACTTACCTTCTTGTCCTGATTCAATTTCTGCTGCAAAATCCTGAGGTAGGTTTACAATTAACGCTACCAGGACGATCAAATAGAGCATCTTATGCATTGTAGTAGGAATTCAAAACTTTCTTTGAATCTGTATCCTGTAGTTTTACAATAAACTGAAATTAGATTCCAAGTTTGTATTATAAATGTTGTGTATTTAATAATCTTTGGTATTATGTCTTGAAAAATCATTCACTGCATAATTTTGTGGTCATGAAGGTGAAATAAAAAAATTTAAATGGAATTAAATAGCTACAAAATCATTTTAGAAGGATGTGCTACGGGCCAATGATTTATTTTATTTCCTTTAGTCATAATATCCAAAAACTTACAACTTTTAGCTGAAACCGACGTTTTATTTTCCAAAGCAGATCAATTTTATCCCAGAAACTGCAACAGGAATAATATTAAACGACAGAAGTAAAATTCCGCAATGGGGGCAGGCTCTTAGTAAAAAACGGCGGGTAATAAAAGCAGTAATAAAAATCGAAAGCAATTCTGCTATTTCGAAGAAATCAGTCAGTTTTGCATTTCCGCACTCTCTTCGATTTCCCCTTTCAACACCCAGAGATCCAACAAGATACGCAGCCATTTTTCTCTTTTCGTTTAATTAGGTTATTGAACTGGAACTTTTTCTCGTCATTAGAGACCATGCTTTCATGCACTTCACTTCCGCAATTGCATCGCGGGCGTTTCCCTGTTATCTGCTACAAAAATTTATTTTTATTGCCAAGCAGTGTTGGGAAATCTACCACTTTTTGGAATTTTGTGCGGACTAGTGAATAAAATGCACAAAATGGGAATTATTCAGTGGGTCATTAAAAATACTGACGGAAAACACTGTATAACGTATGATATATGAACATTAATGGTTTCAAATGATTTTCTAAACTTAGATGTACTACTGAACATCATTATCTTATAACTTTGCAATAAGATTTTCTGGCCTGGTTTTTTCTACATATACCGAACTATAATTTCTTTGCTGAAAGTTGTTAAATGAATATTTTGTTGAAAAGGGGGACATGCAGGCCTGAAATGTGAAAATTTAGGACTGTTAAGACCAAATATTTACAAAATATAATACATTTATGAACTCTGAATTGTCAATACAATTGCCAATTCCTACAGCATAGGGTTTCCCTTATATAGGAAAAAGCTCTTTTCCTATAGGAAAAGGCTTCTTCAGATAAGGCAAAGCTTTTTTCATATAAGAAAAGTCTTTCTTCATATAAGAAAAGTCTTTCCTCATATAAGAAAAGTCTTTCTTCATATAGGAAAAAGCTTTCTTCATGTAAGAAAATCCTTTCTTCATGTAAGAAAATCCTATCTTCATATAAGAAAATCCTTTGTTCATGTAAGAAAATCCTTTGTTCATGTAAGAAAATCCTTTGTTCATGTAAGAAAATCCTTTCTTCATGTAAGAAAAAGGTTTCTTCATATAAGGAAAAGCTTTCTTCATATAAGGAAAAGCTTTCTTCATATAAGGAAAAGCTTTCTTCATATAAGGAAAAGCTTTCTTCATATAAGAAAAAGCTTTCTTCATATAAGAAAAAGCTTTCTTCATATAAGAAAAAGCTTTCTTCATATAAGGAATAGCTTTCTCCATTTAAGGAAAAGCTTTCTCCATATAAGGAAAAGCTTTCTCCATATAAGGAAAAGCTTTTTTCATATAAGAAACAGCTTTCCTCATATAAGAAAAAGGTTTTATCATATAAAAAAGCTTTCTTCATATAAGAACATCCTTTCTTGATATAAGAAAAAACTTTCTTCATATAAGAAAAGTCTTTCTTCATATAAGAAAATGCTTTCTTGATATAAGACAAGACTTCCTTCATATAAGAAAAGGCTTTCTTAATATAAGAAAATCCTTT
>JABASI010004921.1:0-13177 GCA_019776505.1 Tomocerus nigrus | reverse complement strand
ATCATCAATCTCCTCCAAATTGTCTTTCTTGATTTTCATAGATGACAAGTCTGGGACACGCCAGTGTAGAGTGAGGAGATCTCTACCTTCCACCATACATTAGCTCTGATGCACTTCTCATTTATCTAAATGAAGGAGAACAGTGCTTATTCACCATTAAATTCCATATCCTCCCTTCCTTCCCGTGACGTTTTGATAAGTTAAGAGTATATCAGACAGCACAGTTCCCATTTTCTTAATAGCAAATGAACTATGTACGAGGATATTAGTGTAGGAACACTAAAATTACATGCCTAAGTGCCTAAGTAGCAAAAATTATTATCTGTACAGCAAATAAGGTACATAGTAATGTGCAAATATGGAGACCAAGAGCAATTCAGGAAGTGACACTTCATTTCCGGCTGTCACCGAGAAAAAACTCCTTCCCCGCAGACATTTTAAGGCATTCAGACTATAAAAATAATATAATGTATGCCAGTTAATGTATTTTATATTATTTTACGCAACTATTATAGTGGTACCAACCGAGTAGTAGTAAGATAGAGACAGAGTCAATCAATACAACCTCGTCTTCACTAATACACATTTTGACAATTACTTTCTCCAAACGTGCTTGGTATGTATGAAATGCATTTTATGTGTATACGCTTTGAAAGTTTCCGACTTAGTTTAGTGCTAATGTTGTCTAGAAATGAAGAAATGCATTTAGTTTGCAATAGATTCCCAGTTTTACAGATTTAATGCTCGGACGGAGACATGGAAGCAAGTGTAGAAATAATATTACTATATCTTTAATAGTAGTAATATCACTGTTAGTATAGAGTTCCTATAATAGTGCGATAGAATCCAACATTCGCTGTCAGCCATGCCATGCCATTCCACTGAAGGAGCGAAGGTCATGAAAACTTTGGTGATATACACTGCATGTTACCAACAAAGAATACTTCAATGTTTTCCTCTCTATCATAAACCTTTCAAGGAAAAGTAGAGTCGCCGTAAACTCCCATCTCTTCTACTATATTAAAGTACATAGTAGTAGTAGATAGCAGTAGTCTTTCGGTGCTTATCGTTAGTTCGCTCTGTTCTATTCCACGTTTTTCTAATCCAAAACTTCAGCGTGCTACACATTATATAGGATTTAATAGTATAGAGTCTACAAGCATTAGGAAATAGACCTAAAAAATAAAATTCAAGTTCACGATGACGAATTATAAGTAGAGTAAAAAAGTTACACAGAATTCCAAAGATTCAATAACTTACACTTAATATGGTGTGAGATGTAAGATCAAAAAATCATCAATATTATTCTAAGATGGCATACACATACATATCTACTAAGCATTTCCTGCCCATAGGAGGACGAAAGGCAATCAGGGCAAATATTCCATAAATCATGAGACTGCAATTATACTTATTATTATATTTCTGTGTAGATTTAAGCACATAATCAGGTGTAATGTTTGCCTTAGCAAAAAAGTTTCGTTATAGACACAGAGAGCTGAATGAATAAAAGGTTCTGCTGAATGAAAGTGGGAAAGTTAGCTAAGGGAAGTCAAAAGTGCACAATGGCTATCAAAAATAACTGATTGCATTAACAGAAAATGAGTATAAGAAAAAGAGGAAAGCATTGAAATGAGAGTGGTTGATAGCTAATGTAATGTAATGCAGTGTACCAGGCGCCGAAAAATGATTAGGAAAGAGTGCCATTGGCCTGTACCATGACCTCCCATAAATTAACATGTCACCCGACCCTCCCCGCATTTCTTCCCTACGATGACCATGTTTTCCAGATTAAATTGCAATTACAGCAATACCATGCATCATCCTTATTTTCGCAATACTTTTCCTAATAAATAATACTTGCAGCACGTTTTTTGGCAATGGACATTAAGTGTTCCTCCATTAGAAAAGATGACTTACTTAGATCAGCCTTTAGTATTTAACTAAAACACTATATTATTATAATTTCTTGTGTACCAAAGTCTCATTTGATAGTAAAGGCTTAAAAATGAAATCATAGAAGGTATAGGAAATTGTAAGAACACAAAGCTCCCAATGTAATCGCCACAATAACATTTCATTCATCCTCGCTAGTATTCTTTTATCCAGCTGTATGTGTATGATGCTTAATGGTGATTATGATATGGACGGTCCCTTATTTTGAAAAACCTTTTTGTCCTGAGAAAGCAATTTTGAAATTTATACCTAACAATTGATATCCACAAAACTACACTAATCAAACAATTTTTTCATCACGACACAATAACTATCCAATTAGTACATTATGCTGCTACGGTTAAGCGTATTATTACGTAGATATTCATATCGTGGTTTTTAATTGCTGCTGTTATATATCCCCAATAGGCCAATAGTTATCTAATTTCAAGGATCTGAACTACAGTTACTAATAACCTAATAGAAAAAAAAAGCAAATGAGAGAGAAAAAGAGATAAGTTATGTAAGGATGTAATATTTGAATAAAGTGGCCATACATTAGTATTGTGTAGATTGTCCTCATTTTTGGAAAGATCGATTTGGCTCTGGTTCTGACTTCTGTTTTGACCATGACCGCTATTCTTCTGTCCAGAGCCGCCGCCACTGCCATTGCTATTATTGCTATTATGTTCAGCTGTGATGCTTGTGAGAGCTGATGCGAGGAGTCCAGCACTGAGGATGATACTCGGACTGCGTATATTAGTACAGTTGCCACATGAAGCATTTCCTGGAACTCCCCGACCTTTCTCTCTTCTCCTTGGACGTAGAGGCTCATCTCGTTTGATCAAAAAAGTTTCCACTTTGTGCTCCTGCAGAAAATAAAGATAAAAACACTAATAAATAAATATAAGAGGATATTTTGATAGGATCTTCCCTCTTATAATGCCCATTTATTTTTCCCTCCTCTTCCCCTTCGCCATATATTTGATATGCATAGTAAATCCACGTAGAATGTATAAATTCGACTGTTAACGACGAAACTGAAGTGAAAGTACCTTCATTTCACCAAAAGAAAGTACAGATCATGAAGCAGAACGCTTTGGCACTTATAAATATAGGTATGCACACAAGATAGTTCTAATAATTGCTCTCAAATATGAGAATTGAGAAGTGTAACTTAATGGGAAAGAGAGCCATGGTAAACACTTGTTCTTCCTTCTCTTCCGTCCCGACGAAAAATATCGATTGAAATTCCAAAAACCATAAAAGTTCTTACAATTGATTGCCCAAACTCAACTACGAGCTCCTTTCCGCCTTTCATTCCAAAGAAAGATATGCTTTTAGCTTCGAGAACCCCTTTTTTACTTTTCTCCCTCTACATGTATTCAATATTTATCAATGAAGCTACTATATGTAAAATCCTGCACTAGCACATAACATCCCTTATAGAAGTCTGAAGACTAGTAAAAGACACGCATCTGATGAAGGTTAGTGCAGCAACATGAATTCCAAACTTAAACTATCATACCTTTCTTTCCTCCTCTTGTTCTTCAAGATGCACAGGCTAGACAATGACTGTGCCAGGAGAAATGCTCAAGAAAAGGAAAAGCCTCCCTTGTGGTTTTCGTTTGGTTGTGGTGTGGTCTTCTTTTGGTGTAAGCTGAGAATTGAACATTGTCCGTCGCTAGAATAAAGTGCATTCCTTTCCTCCCATTTATTCCTCCTCATTTCACTCACTTTTAGCAACGTTCATCAACCTGACTTAACTCTCGTAGTCTATTCAACTTATTTCCAATAAAATTCCTCACTCTCTCTCTCTCTTTACTACTATCTTGTCTAGAAAAGCCGTGGCTCCAAAATGCTCTTTGTTCCTTCCTCAACATTATCCATGTGCTAAAGTCTTGTCAGAAGAAGCCAAACCAGACGTTGTCTTCTTGACAATATATCTTCACCCCTGATAGACAGCTAGACTCTAGATTTACTTTACCGAAAAATATTACACATCATATCTCCCTACTACTTTACTTTCCTCTCTATCCTTCATCCAAACACATAAACTATCGACATCTCCAAAAAAATATTACAAGGACTTTCTATTCAGGGAGTTGACGCTTAGGAGAACGTAACGTATTGATAACACAGCACATTTCTCATTTCGATTCTGCTATTAGATTCCTTCCTGGATTCCTCCAACCCACGAACTCACGTTCTACTCTCTCTCACACAAAACTAAAGTTCCTATGTACTAAAAATACATCTATATTGTGTACTACAAAGAACATGTTTTTATGATACTAGGATATACTATAAGTAATAACGATCAAGTACATCTCTACAGTGTTATTTTATAGAATGGAGAGTAATCGGAAAATACAACAGTACACTATTACACTTTGAGTATATTTTATTATTGTAAGATGCACTAAGTTAGAATGAGTAACCTCTGTAGTGCACTATTTCTACAAATAAAACACATGTTAGCAAGAAAATAGTGTCAATATAGAAACCAATAAGTGATCATAAGACGAAAAGAGAAATTTTACTTGCTCACTTCCTCTCTATTTGCTATATACTCATTTTCCTTTCCGAATAATTCCCTTTCACTCCATTCTATCGAATAGCAATATTTCCAAAGCTATACAGAAGACATAAAGAGAGCAGTACAGTTCCACTCTAAGTGAACTTAACTACACATTTCGAGAGTTGAGACGATGAGAGTGTATTTCCATCCGTATTCTTTCCAGAAAATCCTCGCCAGCTCAATACATTTGAGTCCAGTAAATCCCGATGCTGTATTAGTGTCTATAGTGTCTGTGTTCCTTCGGTTTGCTCTGATCGGAACTTGTGAAGAAACTCAAATGCTCCTAGCATACCAAATCAAGAGTTACTGATTTCCGTTATGTTCCCCATGTTCTAATGCCCAAACTCTTTTACTACATACAACACCCGAATAATTCCCTTCGTATGTCATAGAAAACACTATTTACTTGCATGCAAGTGCATATTGTACAAAATACAGATGTAGATACCTTTAGATCTACACCAATGCTTCTAATGTAACTACTACTAACTAAAGCACTTGCAACAAGAGTCTATCATTAGTTAGAAGAGCAAAGGAATTTTCACTTCAAAAACGGAACTCCCTCTTGTGTTACGTTATTAGTAGTGCTATACATCTTTTATATAATAGAGATATTCTATCAACTACTTCTTTATTCCGCCGCATCTTAGCTATTGTACGCAGAAACAAAAGGAAAGAGTTGTAACTTAATGTCTTAAAGTGCATCTTGTCCGTGCACATACGTGCTAAGCGATAGCATCCTTTTCCAAGCATTTGTTCTAGTTTCGACTCACTGAGTAATTTAAAATATTAGCTAACGTTGATGATCATAAAGGAATGCTATGTTCCTTCTTGGCTAAAAGCTCATAGAAATATCTTACTCTTTGTGCTCGCTTACTTACTTTGTGCGCATTTTCCACAAAGACGTTTCCTTGTTTCACAATTTAACACTCTGACTGATGATGTAAGTACATTTCTACATGTAGGCAAATAGTGGAACGAGAAAGCATACGCTATGGTACGAAAGGCTGATGACTTGGAAGAAAGCGTTCATTTTATTTGTGTTCACGTTCAAGCTGCAAAAGTATTTCAAAGCTACGTAGTTTAATAATAGTTGTAGCTCCATGTATTGCATAATATTAGTTACACTACCACTGTTATTAAAATTTCATTCACAAGAAACATAATTCCCCAATTATCAAAGTAATAATCAATTGGAGGACCATAATTGGACAGTAAACTGTGACCAGAATGTTTTGTAGTAAGACAATATTCTCAGGAGGCAGTAATAATTTTTGGCTGCTCTAATTAATTATTTCTCAACAGTCCCAGATAATTACGTAATGACAGATAATACCAACTCTAACTTTAGCAGTTATAAAGTGGTATAGTGATATTTTACGCTTTTGTTGTGCACAACATTTTATCAGGGGTGTAATTGATGGTTGGGAATTGGGAGTCCTAAAAATGTTTCAGAAAAAATAGTAAAAGGGACAGTGTAGAAATGAAAGGACAGGGGAACAGTAATCCTGGGTCCTAGACATATCTAATCATAACAAGGACATATAGTTAAAGGACACCACGGACTGAATAGCAAATGGATCTACGGTGTAGAACAATGTTAGCTAGCCTAGAAATAAATACGAATGTCGACAAGAGTCGTGAATTGCGTGGTAGATTGGAGTAAGTGCCTTAACCAGGAGAATAGGAGTAGCATCACTGTACGTACAAATACACATAGGATGTAACGAACTCGAGGACACTAGACAATAAAGGAAACATTCGTCGTCATATGGGCCAATGACGATTGGCTGTTTTTCTCAGGAGGATTTTCTACTTCTTGGACACTTTCCTTTAAATTGGTTGGATGTGTTTGTTATCAGGCATATCGAATTGGGAGAAGAAGAATGCCGGATGCTCTCTCTTTCCCTCCTCTCCTCACAATTCGACATTAGTTCTTTTCGAGCGTGCTGCAACCAAGTGCCTGCTATCTTTAGGCAGCTGGTTCCTCATTGCTACAAAGTAGGAAGAAGAAGACGAAGCTGAAGGACTACGACTTACAATCAGACAGACAGACATGAATGCAATGTACACTATAAGTACAGCAGCCTGGATCCGTCGTCGAGGTCAAATACTATCTCAATCTCAACGGATACACAATGAATCCTTGAAGTTTGACTCCCTTTCCTCCCTCTACTACTACTCCTACACATTGTCTACACGTACACTCTTTGGTGTTGACGAACACTAAAAGAAAGACGGAGATCATACATACATACATATTCTTTCTTCCTAACTTGGAATTGGAATGCCAGATGAAAAGAGAAAGGAAAGATCAGAAATCTCAACTGCAAATATTCAACCCTGAGCAATCTCCATTGTATTTTTCTTTGTGGTGCATTACTTTCCACTCCTACCTTTTACAAATCTACATTAAAAACTTGAGAGCGTTTATCAAATATGTACGAAATAAGGAGAATGCAGAATATCTCTACCATTGTTCACAATCTCCACTTCTACTATGTTCCTAATAATAGATAGAGTAGTCTGACTACTAGAAAACCTTTTTAGTTTTAATTTCTTGGGCGTTTGCTCGCTATTCAGCTTTTTTATTTTGTACACAATGGAAAGCTTTTCTGTTCAATCTCTTAAGTAGAGTACTACTGAACTACTAGGAATTTTTACTACATATAATATACAGACGCTATATAACTTGTAATAGTATATGTAGTCTGAGTTCGATGCAAGAAAACTTTACATGTTGAATTGCACGCGATGGAATTTACTCAGAGTTAAGTGTGTGCCTTCTTTCATCTCATTTCCATATCGCATTCGTCTCTCTTCAACAATGCATGTTCCCTCTTCACAACTACACACAATATAAATAGAGCATACCAACACGTACAAATGAAAGAACATAAAACTAAGTATATATCTATCTATACTTATAGGATATATACGTAGTAATATGTAAATTCTCTAGTAAAAGTCACCCAGACTAATCTTGCTTTAAATTAAAGGAAAAATCCATCTCTTTTTTCTTTTCCTTGATTAAAATGTAAATCGCTTGGGATTAGTTACGCTATGTGCTAACAGTAAACAGCGAACTGGAATGCTATGCACAAAACCAAGCGCCTTAGTAATAAATTCGATGCACATGCAATTTACTCATTAAGAGCCGTTTCAATTTTCAGCCTGGTTGACAGCGACTGATTGGCTTATTCAACAATTTTACTTTCCCTTCGTACTTAAAGCTCTGTGGTGAAAGTTGTAAACAAAAGTGCTTTCATATTTTACAAGGAATAACTGTGTACTTATATTATATGTAGTAAAATAATAGCTAGTGTTATAGTGCCATACTGACACATATATTATTATCTTATATGGAATTGATTTCTCTTTTCATGCCTTTAGCACGGGACTTTTCTATCAGGTGTTACAGCCGCAATTAAGAACACAAATATTAATATATGGCTCAAAAAACAATTTAGAACAATTTCTGTCATAATCTACAAAGCCATCCATCTTCCAACCGTCTAAATGCATCTTAATAATTGTTTTCTCAGGTGCAGCATATTATGCCATATCTGCATATGTTTTCCCAATGTCAAGATCTGATTACAGATACGGTAAAGTGCAAACCCAAATAATTACAGAACGCTATGATGTAATGCTGTTTGCACGTAGTATAAAAGTGAAAATCACGATTAGACCAAAAATAGCAAATATGGTGAAAGTAAAAGGAGACTACGTAATGAGATTTGAGCCCACGCTTTGTGAATTCTTCATACAATCGAAGAATAATAATGTTCTACATATCTACATTCTACATGGAACACATATATAATACAATAATACCTCGCTCAATAAAGTTCAGTAGATAATAAACGAATTTCTAGTATACAACAGTAAAGATAATAATATTTGAGTGTATTAAGGTTAAAGTTTAGATATAAGGTCGTTGTGGTTTAGTACTTTGAGTTAATAGAGTTTTATGAATGATGAATAGTATTAGAATTAGAGCAGGTAGGTAGGTAGACACCGTTAAATGCAATATATTTCGGTTTGAGTGGAATAATGCACAGAGGAGATATATTATAAGTAACGAAAGCTCAGTGAGTAATAGAGAAAATGAGATAATGCGGAGGAGTGAGTATGAAATAGAGTTTGTATTATTATCCTGAGTAGTAAATCTAGAAAGGTAGTAGCATATGTGAATGTACAGAGTACTTTATATTATTTGATTGGCAGGTACCCACTTGGGAGAGATAAATGCATGTAATTCCCGGGTGCACAGATGTGTGACGAGAATGTCGATTACTGCCACACGGAATACGGATGAATGCAACTCAAATGAAACGTGGTCACACCGACCAACTCTCTCCGACTGAATGAGTGAGCTAAAACTGAAGGTAGTTATCTGAAACGAGGAAACTAAGTTGACTGACTTGACTATAAAGACAGGGCAATGCAAGGCCAAGCCGAGGAAAGTAGTTTTACTTCAACTTCACTTGGCATTTTCCTATTTTCTAAAAGGAGAATGGATGAGTATTCTTAGAGCACGGTGCAGGATCCGTGAAGGCGGCTTATAACATCTCTAAAACCTTTTCAAGTCGAACTCAAGTTGACTGACTGAGTCAATAAGACAGAAAATCACGGTAACACTCTCCGTATGTACGTAACGTACTACTCTATCTGTATACAGCTGCAAGATGGTAAAACTCAAGTAAGTGAACTTCATGATAGAATGTTAATCTCTTCCTAAAGAATTCCCAATGAAAATCCTCGGTGGGCCATTTTCTCTCGGATAAGTACTTTCAGGTTCTAGCCATTATTATACTCAACACACTGCCTCCTATATCTGCTATATATAATTATGCACTGTATAGAACCATGTAAAATATTCTGCTCTACATTACTACACTCCCCGCTTTACTGCACTAACACAAATGAATATCAAATTTTCCTTTCCTGAGCTTATACTGATGTGATTAATCAGCCTCCACACATTCTGTAACACCATCCAAGGTGAATTGATCGATTAGCAAAACTTTAAGCCCGGCTAAACACATTTGCATACAATTATAACTACGCGTAAGTACGCAAGCCTTTAAATTTCAGACAAGTTATGACCAGACGTTTAAGGACTAATGACTAAATGGATCACATAATTTACGCATTGCCCAAATTTCCTTGAATGTGGAAAGCCGAGGAAGTTGAGTTGTGTAAAGTGTAAACTGGAATTAATTTCATTGAACTTACCCTTAAGAACGTATCGCGTGCTTGCCCATTACCATCTTCAACTTCGTATGTGTTGCGAAGGCAGTCGTAAGTTGCTTTTGAGATATGGACTCGCCTGTACATTTGTTCGTGTTCGCCAGCAAAAGTCATTTGGGCCATGACACATATATTACAGTAAAAGACGATTGAGTTGTGTTGAGTGCACCAAAAGTCGTTTCATTTCCAACATTTTCAGCGTAGCAAAGATTAATAGTCCGCACCAGTCCAATGAAATCACATGAAATGAAATAAAACGCATAAGCAAATCCAAAGTAAATAAACGCGTATGCAGACACCATACATTATCCCTCTTAATGAATTGAACACTGTTCTGCAAAGGATACAACTGCGAAATCCTTGATTGAATACCAAGTTCCTAAGTATTTCATGTCAGTGCAGTTCAACTAAAGATAGCTATTCTTACTTAACTACATAAATGTAGTACAATATGTAGTTGGCCACCTACGTTAGTAAAGCTAACCTATTCACCATATAATAAACTCTTTTATTAAGACTTACAGTTGTCTACTCTGCTGCTGTAATATCAAAATCCAGATGATGAGTTATCGTTGACTTAGGACCTTGGAGCAATGAAATATCGCACTATGTTAGCAATCATAGCTCTTAGTAGTTAAACTTAACTGTTCGTATTACGCATGTAGTACAAACATAAATAACTATGATTACAATGATTCTTTGAATTTTCTCAGTCCTTTCATGGGTTAATGTACTATCTTATTCGCCTCCGATACGATAGACTCCCCAAAAATTAAATGAATTGGCAAAATAAAACTAAGTACTAGGATTTCGGATTTAAAACCACCTACTTACTTCAAAATTTTAATTCGGTACCTACTACATATATTAAGCAACAATCAAAATTACTTTGATGATATAAGTGATAATAGGGGATTTCTACTTTCTACTTCTCCAATTTCTTAATAAGAAAAGTTTCATAAAGAACAGTAATGGCTATTCAAAAAATGATACCACAAAATTATCTGATTATCTAATATGAACTCAGTAGTCATTCTTAATCGATATTACATAGCACCTCGAATTCAAGACATCCATTGAGTTCATTGAGTTATAAAAATCTGTAAAATTATTTAAACAATGCATCCAAATTACTACATTGATATTTAGTTGCATCCTGTTGTCTGCAAGGGTGTCAAAACTACAGACAATTAAAACTAGTGGAAACAGATAATTATAAGATGTCAATAAGACAAAAGTTTGTCATACCCAGGAACACCTCCAGACTCCATATGATTTGCTACGTTGACATCATGCGACCAAATGTCAAACTGCCACTTTCTAAGTCCAAGAACACCACAGAGAACAGAGCCAGAGTGAATGCCAATTCGCATATCGAGATTTACCTAAGAAAGAGACATCATCATGAGTTCATCTCAATTCCAGGAAAGTTACTTCATGACAGGGCAACCCCGTCAGTGGATTATTATATGATGAAATGAATGCTTTCTCCGTTTTTACAACTCAAAAGCAACCTTTTCCCAAAGGAGAAAAAACACAATAAAGACTATATGTGGCGGATGACAGAAGACAAGCGAGAGTAAACATCACAAAGAAGAAAAGCGAAGCATTAGGATATGACAGAAGAAAAAAAAACTGAAATATTTTAAATGTAGAGAACCCTGTGCCAGCCAGTACCCGGTACCTACATATCTCAGACTAAAAACCAAACACATCTCATACATACGCTTTAGAGTCGAAAACGTAGATGTATATGTTGCACTTACGCTCCAGTTTTACGTTCTGTGCCATACTATTATGTATTTAACTAGGCACATTCCATAGCTACCTCTTAGAAAAAGTGCAATCTTTTGTAAAGCTGAACTGAAGCGTGACCTCTGAATTCCCTTTCCCCCAAAGTAAACGAAACTAAACAAGTAAACTTGATTCAACTAGCTTCTCTCGCAAAAAAATATATACAGTTCTCATCTGAATGCTTTTGTGACAGTGTCTTATGATTTCATACTTATGGATGAATACACCACAACTCACAACCGCCACGTTCCTTTCATCCTACTCCATTTTCCCATAGAAATTTTGCAATTTATATTCCAAGATGAATTTCGACCTAATTTTTCAAGTAAACAAAAGGAACACCTGCACATTATACAGAGTACCGTAGCTAATATTTAATTCATAAAACTAAAGACATTGAGTGCAGAATAATAAATAAATGCAGAATGAATATAGATAAAAAATGCTATTCTCTCGCACTCAGCTTTATAAATAATTGTCATACAGCAGAACCTACGTAATATTTTGACTTTGTGACAATAAAAGTAAGCCATGCTACAATCACGAACAATGCAATAAAGTTTGGAAACCGTAGAGAGTCGCAAAAACAGTTCCCAGTGAAAGTGTGAAAGGTAAGAAGCAAGGGAAGTTAAGCAATCGGACTAAAAACTCTAAAAAACATTTACTTGTTTGTTTTGGCGAACAAAGCGAATAGCCCGAATCATGTGAAGTCCAAGTTCAACACAGCACATCGCATGATCTGGTCTCGTCTCGGGTAATCCACTCACGCAATAATAACAATCACCGAGTAATTTGATTCTCAAACAGTTCGTTTCCTGTAACCAAGTGAAACCAAGTCAGAGCAGCTACAAAGCACACAGTACTAAATTGCATTTCCTTGCTTTCACTATGTGAGCAACGACATATATAACAGACATAAGTATAATAGCTATACTATTTCACTTTATTATAATGCCTATAATGTGTAGATATAAATGGATTGCTGTCTTTTGTCTTTGTCTACTAATTGCCTGTCTTCTACCTATCAACGGTAGGTACTTAAATATGGTACATAATATTTTACATCTTATTCTAGTATCGCAGTAACAATCTATTCTTTGTGATTCAAAAATTAGACCAAACTGGTATTAATATTTCCTAGCTGACATTTTCCCTATAAATATCAAAACCTAATATCGTAATACACTTTTTGAAAGTTCAGAACACGAGAAGGATTCTTCGATAATGAGCTAATTTTGAATAACTTATCTATACAGGTAATTTAAAATGAAATTATGCACAAAAACATAAACCATAACTAGGGGAATTGAGCTTCGTATTAATATGTTGTAATTGTAAGCATTGTACTTGTGCCGGGAATTACATACAACACATAGTAAATTATAGAAGATGAAATGCAAAAATGCAATGTCATCAGTATACCCAGAGAGTTACGCAGACTTACTTTTCACCTCATTTTATTATAATTTATGCATGTTTGAGTTTGATTTTTGCCATTTAACTTCTGATGGTTCATGTGTTTAGAACGTAGTTGTAGTTCATATTTATGCGTGAAAGGTCTAATGTTGCATGGAAAAATATACATTGGGTTGAGCCAGTGATTCCTTTTCT
>JABASI010004920.1:0-13177 GCA_019776505.1 Tomocerus nigrus | reverse complement strand
AGTAGTAAATGTTGATGTTTTGTTGCTAAATAAACTGATTAACTGCAAAAACTAATAAGTCAGAGTTTTAATGCATGCAAATTAGTTTCTTTCAGCAATACACTCATTATCATAAAAGTGTGCCATGAGCTTTTTGTGACTGAGAGTCTGAGAGTAATATTTTTGTTACATTTTTTGCATTTATATGCGCAGGAACACACGTTTGTTCACACGGTAAAAAGAATCCAGGTAATAGCGTATAATCTCTATGAAATATCTCACAGCAAATCTCTTACATGAAGAATAATTAGATCTAAACTACTTTTTAAGCCGTAAATGGACCTAAGTATAGGTATATGTAGGTATACTATTTATTAAGTATTATTGCATTGCATACTTATTGCCTCATTAAGATTTTCAGGTAATTTGCAAAAGCAAAATTGGGTTTCAAGAATATTTTTTATTTGCTTGGTAGTTGTAAACAGGAATACACAACACACCACACACACAACACAATTATTACATTTACACACACTTATTTTCTCATTCCCATTGAGATGATGGGATTAATGACATGCTCAAGCTTATTACATATTTTTCTACATTTAATTCGTGAATAAAACGTGCAATTATAAGCAGTTCTTTAGTTCCAAGGTCAGGATATTTTTGTATAATTTTACAAAATAATTTCCTGAAGACAATTTTGGATTTACATAAGTGGATCAGGATTGCAATTTTAGTTATCATTTACTCAATCCAGTTATGCGGGAGCGGGATTAATACATTTTCCTTCTTAGATTTGCCTTCCTCGAATAAAATTTAATGAACGAATTTTGAAGACCAGTTTACCTTAATATTCTAATCCCCTCCATGAAATATCAGAAGCTAATAGATTATGGTATACGGACATGTCTCTTTCACAGATTTCACCATGATTTCAGATTTCACACAATAAATTCCTTTTATTGTCCAATTGCTTTTAGTAAGACATGCATATGATCTTGCATTTATACCTCACAAAAAAAACTAATTACACTAAAAACTATTTTCATTGGTAGGTAATGCGTATATCTTGACTTTTTGTACTTAGCTTTAGCCATCTCTTTCTTTAGTAGGAAATGCAACTTTATGGCTAACCGCATCAAATTTTGTACATAAATTGGGCGATTATGATTTCACGTAAATTCTCTTTTGGTGATAACTGATAAGTGTGCTTTTTAGGTCATTTAATACAACAATAATAAAAATGTTTATCAGTTACAAAATCTATGTACCTGACCTGAACTGCTGAACTACATTAGGTATTCATGTTCAAGATTTCAAGTCTCAATGCATAATTTTCATATCAACGTTATATACCTATGTACCATCTAAACGCTATACAGTGTGCAAATATTACATTATATGATTATGATATGATATCAGGGATATTAGAGATCATAAGCGTATATTCATTAAAAGATTCATTCATAGCATTTGTTTTAAATGCAACACAAGGAAGTTTAATGAAATTGCACACAAAAACAAAATCTCAGACGCTTATGTCCACTTACTCACACTTTTTGGCACTAGACTAATTGAATATTGTTTTCATTTAATTTTAAAATCATCTGTAATATACGAGTGCATGAGTTAATTATTAAGCGAACAACTTTCGATGATTAGACAATTGATAATCACGAGACTCGTTCACAGGTAGACGTAATTCCAGATGATATTTTGCTGTATCTAGATTTGTTAGTTCTTGGCAAAGAAAATTTAAGAGCATTAGAAATTCTACTTCGTTTCTTGAAGTGCGGACATGTGCCGTGCCGACCATTTATATATACTCTTATATTTCTGTAAATCACGTTTAAAAAGCAGAATTGCCAAACGAAAATAATTTATAGGTGCACAATATCACACGTTCACACGATAGACTGTAGTTATTAATTAGGCCCCTCCCTATATGTTATCGCAGTATAATCCATGCTAGCTGAGAAGACAAATTATATTATGAAACAATATATTTGTATTCGGGGATGCTTTCAGGTCCAGGAAATTGCGAAACTATTGTGAACATGTGATAGTTTCAATAGAAACTTTTAGATATAATATTTAATAGTGAACAAAGTTCAATGAATTTTTTCTGTTTTTACTATGGTAGTAATATACCTAATGCTACAATGCGCAATGATAATACATGCAGATGACCACTTCAAGTCCAGTGGATTTTCCCATGCAATTTCATGTGGCCAACAAGAATGTAAAATAATTAGTGTTTAAGCAAAAAGGCCACCAACACTGAAGGTCGTACTATCATTCATTTGTAGCAATTAAGCACAAAAAGAAGCTAAAAGAAATATTTTGATGTTGTTTTTTGACTAGTCTTTCATGTAAAAAAATCCAATTTATGGAACTTGTCAAATAAAATGAATGTTTTAAGTGTGAATATGTTGCGACTTATGCGACATTTCGGTTTGGTATATCATTTGGACGTATAGTGAGTGATAATAATGAACAAGTTTTTTGTATCCGCCAATTGTTTATTATGAAGATTTTTGGTGGAGGTAATCAGGTAATATTTAGTTTCAGTAGTATATCCAAAGGATTTAAAATTTTAATTTCGTTACAGACATACAGGCAGGCAGGCATAAGAAATAATAAATATTTAGACTGGAGATAAGTTCAAGTTCCATAAAAACTTGTCAACTAATTGTATACAGATTGTGTCTGTATATTCTATCGTTGCTATTATATATAAAATCAAGGACACTTCATGTAGTTTAGGCCCTAAGCACTAGGATGATCAATGACGATTGACGATGACACTACATATATTATTGACTGTAATCAACCATTCAAAGAGTCTTATTTTTTTATTCCAATATTCTAATCTATGTTTAGGACAGAGGGGGTTTGAGATAATGAGACGATGAATATGTTTAAAATTTTAGTACAGGTATGCAAGCAAAGCTTTCATAGAAAGTAATAATAATATTACTTTTATTGCATTTTTTTCAGTTAAAAAAAAGTCATGACACTCGATTGCTGCCTGTCGTTATTTTCATTCACGGTGGAATGTACATGTTTGGAAGAGGGTCTGACTACCGTGCTGAATATTTCATGGATGAGGATGTAGTTGTTGTCATCATTAACTACAGAGTAGGAATTTTCGGTGAGTAAACATCTTACTGATGCATGATGCTAGAGTTTTTTTGTAGGAACAAAAATCTTAAAGGCTATTATAAATATTCTATAGGCTTCCTGAACACTGGAGATGGAGTTGTAAGAGGAAATATGGGCTTGAAAGATCAAGTAATGGCTATGAAATGGGTAAATGAAAATATTGCTAATTTTGGAGGTGACCCAAATATGGTAACAATTATGGGCGAAAGTGCAGGAGGAGCTTCAGTTCATTTGCACACTCTTTCGCCGATGTCTAAAGGTAAATTAAAAACTTTAAAACATGTGAAGCCTAATTATAGTCGGCAAATGGCAATAAAATTTTATAATCTTCATAGGACTGTTTAAACGCGCGATCATGATGAGTGGTACCAGTTTAAATCAGGTAATAAAATTATAAATTAATCTAGCAACCCACCTAAACATAAACAATTCTTTCGCCACAAATAACAAAAATGTTTTCTTTTCAGTGGAGTTTCATTCGAAAGCCGAAAGAGCAAGCTATTCAATTTGCCAAGAAATTAAATTGCCCTACAAGTTCTTCCGAAGCGATTGTATCCTGTCTTAGAGGTATTAGTGCCTGGAGAATTACTGAAGTCTTTAGAGACACTCAAGATTTACTTCATGACCGTTTGGACGTTTTTGCTCCGACAATCGAAAGTGGTCACGAACACGAAAATGATACAGAAACGTTTCTTGCCGACCATCCTAGAAATATTTTACGCAGAGGAGAGATTGTGTCCAAAGTTCCAGTCATCGCTGGTGTCAACGCACAGGAGGGATTGATTTACGCTGGATGTAAGCACTTTACATGGACACAATAGATAATAACATGTTTCTAGCAAACGAAAACAAGAAAGCTTGTATTTATATCCATTTATTTTCGAGTACAAACAGCTACCCTATCGCTAATTAAATATTTGTCTTTCTTTAGCCATGGTTCGTAATGAAACGTGTGTCAATGAGCTAAACAAGGACTGGGCACGATATGCACCTGCTCTTCTAGACTATGAACACCTCTCCCCGAACGCCAGGAATGAAGTTTCCAATAGAATATGGAACTACTACTTAGCAAACAACACTATTGGAATGGACTCCATGTACAAAATGGTGGATTTGTTCTCAGACTCCTGTTTCTTCCACCCTCTGACTGAAATGGCACAATTACATTCTAAAATGGCCCCTGTTTACCTCTATCATTACAAACACCGGGGAGTTTTCGGACTAGGGCAAGTCTACATGCGGTTAACACTTAAAATACCCATTTTAGCTGATGGACTCATTGCAGATGCCATTCTTATGTTCCGTAAACACATTTTGGGATATAAACAAAGCCATTGGGGGTAAGAAATTCAAACTCTCCATTCTAAATATGCAATAAATATAAATTTTTATATTTATAATAAATTGTGCATTTTTTGTATTTTTTTATGTATCTTGAATTGATCAATCTGAATCATCTACAGGGTAAGAAATATTTTTTACAATAGCTAATTAACCTTGTAGTTTCACCAAAAGGATTCCATCGACTTTTACCGGACCTATCTTTGTCTTAATAAATAATATTAATCAATGATTTGATTTTGTTTACAGACGTGTCACGGTGATGAAATGGCATTATATTTTCGTTTACATCCACTTTTGAGCACAATATGGCCAGGTCATCCAGACTACGACATTTCCAAGAAAATTGTTCACACGTGGAGTGAATTCGCTCATAATGGGTAAAAACATATTAAAAAAGACTTGCTAACTAAAACCCCCAAAAATCATCAAGCATAGTATTATTGTCTAATTTTGCTATTATCCTGTTTAGAAAACCATCGGATGTAGACGGAAATAAATGGACACCTGTTCAACAAGGAAAACCTTTAGAATATATGACATTGTCAGATAAAGACTCCCCGGGAATGGTCCGGGCACCATTCGAGCAACGTCTTAGATTCTGGAATCTTTTACCTGGTTTTGAATGTTTAGGTTCAAAAGTTATGAACGGAACAATTTGTTTGCCTTAGTTCCTTAAATATATAATTTTAGTTGTTACTAACGAATGGAAATAGAGAAGCTATGGTATGGCCTCAGTCAACAGTTACAGCTCTAGTTCATTTTGAGAAATGTCAGAAACTACAGTAGAATGACTCTAACTTATTTAAGTAGTAGTTAGATGTATTTACTCGTATACCCGTAGTGTAAAAGTGGGAATTAAGACATGTCCTTTGTTCATATGAAAAATAGTCACATAAAAATGAGTGGTTCATCCTATCTGGTAGCTATTCAAATCAGTTTAATAATAAAACTGCAACGGCCACATGAGCTAAAAGTGTGGTATGTGTCGCTGCTGCATATAGGAGGTGAAAATGATGACTTACAATAATAATATGATGTTTAACTAAATGAAAGATGTTTGCCATGAGAGAATCTGTGATGGTAGTAATACCTATAGGTAGTTCTGTATACTTAATCTAGCTAAAAGAAAACTTAGAATGATTTACAATAATTAAGTTTTAAGTAATGAGGAATAATAATTATAAGAAAAGTATTGCAGTTTGTATGCTCAATGTTGAAAAATCCCTACAGGTTCAATACAAGGGCAACTGAATGTGATGAAAACAAAACTTGTGATGTAGTCCTAGCCTTATATTTTCCATTATTTGATATATTTGATACTGATGTTCTGGCTTGAACGTGTATATCACACACATTTTTGGATGTCAAAGTAATATGATAAGATGTACAACTGCATCGATGAATTGCTTACTTAGCTGTTTTACTCTGAGGCAGACGATATTTAAATTCAAAACAGGAAAATTCGTAAAACAATAAATATCTGTTATGAGATAAACAACTTAAGTAGTATATTTTGACCTAGATGTTGCAGACATCTAGGATCCTTATTCTGGTTTTTACATTGAAGTTACAGAGATAACGTTTAGCTAAATAGCTACTTATGGCTCAACTGTGGAATGTAAGAAATTGTACAATATTAATGTAACTATATGATTCCTTCTTAATTACACGAGCATTATATGATGATTTATGAATTGTTCCCAGCAGAGTGCTATGTTTTAAGAAAATGCAGCTATTTCGTGTTTTGTATATTGCCAAATAAATTCGAAGTGTGTTAAAACGATACATCTTTGATTTCGATTCTTATTATTTTTGACTAGCTGTACCAAATAGAAACAATGTGTTTGTACTCTAACGCAACAGAATTCCGAATCTTTTTCTCGTAGGATTATCCTCAGGCAAAGATGCAAGTCTTTTACGTAATGTTACAACCACAACACCGGTAACAACAAGGATGGCGCCCACAATACTGCAATTATAAAATCTGGATTAGTTTCTTATATTATGGTACATAGGTATTGGCTATTGCTTTATTCAATTAAAGCTTTTTTACAGTGTAAATATGTATAAAATTAGCTATCAATGCATAAGGGGCGTAATTTCTCAGATTTTCCTCAGTGTCACCGATAATAGTTTTTATTTGGAGATTATATTTTCGGTCTTTCGAGGATAAATACTATATGAAGAAGAGATAAAGAACATTACTGACCTGATTAGATCGGGGTAAATGCCGAGGACGACCATCTGCCAAAAGAAGGTGAAAATAACCTCACTTGTCCGAACCAGAGCCACAATTCCAGCTTCCTCACATTGCAACGCCAAAACAAGAAAAGTGTTTCCCAGGACAAGCAGTGCACCCAAACTGATCAAAATCCCAACAGTATATCCAGATGTTGGGAATTCAAAAACGCCAAATGCAAGAGATAGGGCCAAACTTTGAGCAGTTCCCCAAGTGTACAAAAAAGCATTTAGGAATCCGTGGTGAACACCCTGAAGGAATCTAATGCTAATTATAATAATTGTAACAACTATCATGCAACCAAATGCAAGACCAACTCCAGTCTGAAAACAATTCAAAGAAAGAATTAGTTTATTTTGAGGAAACCGAAGAGAAAAGATTGGCTTGTACATGCAAGTGTTTAATAATAAGACAAAATTATTCCAATCATCATTTTCTTACGAGAGTTTTAGTGTCGAAAGATTCTGCACCGGTTAGAATCGGCGGACGTGTCATAACTCCGATACCCAGCAAAGCCATACACGCGGTAATAATAGGTACAACCCCGCACTCCTCTCCAAGAAAGAGCCACCCGAAGAAATAAACAGTTATAACTGAACTGGCAAGAATTGTCCTGGTGTCTGCCACAGTTATGAAAGAAAATGTGTAGACCAAAAGGTACGAAATCACACAACTCATCACAGATCGAAACTGTGAAGAAATAATTTTTCATTGAAAATTCAGAATATTTGTAATAATTTTTATTGAATAAGGATTTTTTCTCATCTTACCCACATGAAGAATATAGTTTTCTTATTTTTGTTCAAAGGAAGAATATTTGTCATGACGGATTTCTTTTCTTTAAATATCGTATAGAAAATAAAAGGAAGTGTTAGGATAGCTGAAATTGGGAATGCAAACACTCCTATATTAAAGGGATGAATATAATTAACTTTTTTCATTAATGTTGAATTTAGCGAGAACATATTTGTGGACAGTAGTGTGTAGATAACCCCTAAGTATTTCTTCCATCCTTCTTTTGTCTTTAAGGACTCCCTGGATTTTTTCAGATCCGAGTCTGGTTCCAATTCTAATTCAAATTGTGGAACCTTTTCCAGTCCTTTAGAACTATCCGTTTCGGTGATGAGAGAAGGATTTAATGTTTTCGGCAGGAATGGATATGTGGATTCCTTATTTGTTTCTTCGGGATACTTCAGATATGAAGAATCTTTGTTGTTAGATTCGGTACCCATTTTGGTAGGAACTTTTCTTTTGCTTATGCAGCAATTTACAGGCTAGATAGAATAAATTTTGGATAAATTCAGAACAGATTTAGATCAAGGTACGTTCCTATTGTCTTGCACTAATCTGCTCGTCCCTCGACCAGATTTTCCTATCAAATGATGGGGGCCTACTAATGTACAGTTGTTTTTCATTCTACGTTACTCCGAGATAATAAATTGTGTAATACTATACCAATCCCTTCTCCATGTCCCTTATAAATTACATTACCTACATTACATTACATCCTTTCGTTTCATATCCCTTTATTGTCCATTTATATGGTAAATGTATTTGTATAATTAATAATGTTTACTATATGCACAGTATACTGTATATTGAATGTTGGTCCACGGTATATACAAATATATTGTTTCAAGCATTCAAACATGCTCCGAATTTGAAGATACACAATACTAGTCGCTATCTCTTCAACACCTATATACGTTAATGTCCCAGACGAAAGCTAATGCATGCACCATCCATATGCAAAAGATAAGACTAAATCCTCACTTCGAAAGCAGAATAACGCTTTTGTAAAGATTAAATCGTGTACGTGCTACTGGGATTTGCAACTTCCACAGCACCTCTTCGTTTGCTTTGCCACTGCATGTGAGATACCCGAAATTCTTGATCAAATCAATAATGCCTCCACAAAGCTTGTCAAAGTATGGTTCATATGCAAGGAGTCATAATTATTCTTTATAGGTCTGGAAGTTTTTTAGTAGATGCAGAAGTGCTAATAAAGTATGTACGTTGCATATCCTTTACCTGAAATGTGAATACATTTTTTATCAAGCTGTACACCTGCGTATACACTTATAATATACCTTACCGGAGGGGTGTAAATAGTGATGCAGAAGCTACAACAAAGTCGTGCTCATTAGCAAATACTGCACCTTACTGTTCTCATCATCTATTCAATATTACAAATAGTAATAATAATAAATATATTCTGTATTATTAGGTGTAGTTTACAAGTACCTTCGTATGCAGTTCCAATTACTATATATAGGATTCATTCATATGCTAAAGTTCCACATTTCATTTCATGTAACGGAACGTAAAGTGACAACGTGAGTGTGAAACGTACATAATCTCTATTATGTGCTTAGTACCTGATATTTATTAATACAAGGAACCTCTAGACTCTATGGTAGATGTAAGACGAGTTAGACGAGATAGTTGTTATCGTAGAGGTAACATTTTAAAAAATATTGAGAAATATGTCAATAAATCATTATAATATTCATCATTACTGATATTATCATGGCTGATGATGATGAAGTAAGTTGGACGTTAGGAAGTCAAGAAATGAATTTGTCGGTTCAAATTCAAACATTAGCAAACATTACTTTGTCGGTCGAAAATTGAAAATGCCATTTAGCATATCCAAAAAATAAAATTCTTTTTCACAACCATAAGTTACGATAGTACAGTAGGAAAATGCATTCGCACATTTATAATTATTTATCATTTACCAGATAATTTACCAATTATAAGATTATTATTTTATGATTGCAGTAAAGAATAAAATTATTAATACCATTTATGAATTATATATATATAAATATATGAATTGTGTGATGTATTTTCGTGTTTCGTGTCAATTTCTATGTAACAAAAAGCCATATAGGTGCTACAGCCAGTTACGCAGTATCCGGATTGATTGATTTTACACTTTCATATAATATTGCATAGATTGCTGAGCTATATAAACGGAGTCTCTGGTGATATTATCTATATATGTTATTACGTAGGTATAGATTATTATGTCATTTTATATCCTGGGTTTATGTAATCAAAAGAGGATTTAACCATATTGCATAATGCAAATATCTTTTTAAACGCGGGACACACTATGCGAAATAATATAGTTACAGACGGAGGCACACAGTGCGTATTATTATACAGGAAGGGAAAGTGGCAACAAGTATGTTTGCCGTAGTGTAAAGATTTATAGTAAGTACCTATGCAATTTGTTGGATAGTTTCATGTTTCTTATAACATGGCCAGATAGAATTACATAATGTCGAACAGGAGATAAGGTTTTTGTAAAAAAAATAATTTAACAGTTACACAATGTGGTATAAAGTATTATTTGACTAAAAACATCGGATTTGTTTATCTGATCACTTCACAATTTTGCACTTTTATCTACATGCAGAATTACGCGATAGAATATTTTTTATGTCGATTTTGTAGTCGGCATGTTCAAGCTAATCTATAGTGTCAGTCAGTGTCACTGTCAAAGTTCATCTAGAAAGGTCATTTTCTACATCTTTAAATGTGTACTTTATTGTGACCACCTATTATATGTATTTCTGTTGTTTGTGAATGTGGCTGCTATTAGAGAATGGAATAGTGCATTAGAAAATTAAATGTCTGTTCAGAGATAAGGGTACGGTAATCACTAATCAATCTACCTAGGTATATATAATATGTATCAATGTATCTATACTTATGCATATGTGCATAAAAATTATAATGAGAACTCCTCACAGTTTATGCTTGTATGTACATATCTATGTCATTTTCCTTGCATAAAGTAAACATGTTGTCTTAATTTTTAAATGCAATCCCTCCAGGGACAAAGATTGTTAAAGGAAAAGGATCTTTTGCTCATTCACTACTGTGAAATGGTATACGATACGGCAAACGGCACCAAGGCTGGCGTACTCGTTACAATGGAATTGTAGCAAGGTAGGTTCCTCTCTCCGCCTGGTTTCAAATAAAAATGTCACTTTTTTCTACTAGAGGCAAATAAATGAAGAGTTGCCTGCAGACTGTATTTAGCAATGCACTGCACAGTGCAGTCTGTATATAGTCTGTAAAACAAGAGACTACATGGAGACAAAATCGTCATTTTTGTCTCCAGTCAAAAATGAAATTTGAAAAAAGTCGGACGAGCCTACCTTCCTAGACTTGTCCATGATAACAGATTACACCATCGTTGGGCTCTTGGGCAAAAGGCATTGCGCGTGAAAAGTTTGATCCTTTTAGCCATTTATTCGTAAGCATACCTAGATATTTATTATTATGAATTTTAGAGGATACTGTTCAATCAATGTAATGTATGTATCCCTTGAGTGAATATAGCAAATAATAAATATCTATATTTATATCTATAGATCATATTATTGTATATTGATTGTATCTAATATATATGCACGGGGCACGTTGAGATAAATAAAAGTAAGAGTTTATGCAGTTGTTCAAATTATTTATATCTAATTAAATTACAGTCTATATTATAGTCTACATAGTACATAATATTATGGCTCCATGTAAAATCGTCAAGTTTAAAAACCATTGAGTTGTGATGCACTTGGCTGTAGTGCTTTAGATGTAAACGGAAGATAAGGGCGTACAAAGCATAATCTTATTATTTTATGTCAAGTAAGAATATTATAGTCGGTCGTGCTTTTTTAGTCAGAGAAAACAACAGAAATTGAAGATGTCTATGCATCATGTACATATAATAGATCGTAAAACTTGCATTAAACAGAACGTCCAGACAGAATAACGATGATATTAAAGCTACATGTAGTAGTTAGTAAAGTAAGTAGTTAAGATACTAAGATTCATCGAGTCAAGATGCATATCAGATATCTGTAGACATCATGTAGACATTTATATAATAGGTGTGTATACTTTATATACCATAAATAATGCAAATAATGCTACTATGCATATATATGAGTTGCGTTGCGATAATGAATTTTGGTCGACGAAGGCAACACTGCTCCGCAAACGGCAACGAATTGGACGCCTTCGAGTAGTCAGTCGATAAGATATATGAAATGGATGAGTCACACTCAGAAGTTATGACAATATTAATTATGCTGACAACTTCCTGCCCTTAATTCATATAAATAGTCTTCAGTTCATCATTTGGCGATAAACAAACCAAACGTGTACTACAGAACAGATACGTGCATGAAAAGTCGAAATTCGGAGGCAGGGCAGAGCAGAACTATAAGGATCTGCAGTAGCAGACTAGCAAGTAGCAGGTAAGATAAGGTAGATAGGCAATCAAAACTTATTCTCTAATAGACAAATTTCTTAAAATCCTCCATTTTTTGCTAATGAACATTATTGTTAACCTAGTGGGATTGGGTAGGATCTCAAAGAGCATCCAAATGTACTACAGAAATGGAGGACCTTAAGAAACTTGTCGATTAGAAAAGGGGTCGTTTTTAAATTATTGTACTGGTACAGTAGTAGTAGTATATAATATTATTATAATGTCGCAGTTTAAGTGTTTAAGTGATTAGTGTATGTCGTGTGTTGTTCTAGGTATAGGTGAGTTGACATAAAAATGTGTTTGTGACATCTCATTTTTATACATTAATTATTGTAGTACTACAAACAAGCAAACTTTTAGCTAACGAAGTTACTTTTGGTCAACTTTTGACTTTATATTACAAAAGCAAAAGCATTCCAACTTTATGTCAGTTACATTGCATAGTCAATAATATTATAGTGCATCATCTCATCTCCATCTAATTAGTCTGCAATGGCAATTGGCATTGATTAAGGTCTTGCTGATGTGAGGTTATCCAATCCACCAAAAAATTAAATATCAAGAAAGGCTTAATGACAAAATCATAATCTGACTGAATAGTGCAAAGTTCAAGTGCACTGAAACGAAAGTCTAAGCATGAAACAGCGATATTGGACTTTGGACTTGGTCACTTCACACTTGAACCTTCACGCTACACACTAGACACTACTGTGATTATAATTTATTTTATAAGTGAAAGTAACATATACAATTTTTTATTTTTACGCTGTTATTTACCTATTTTTATGCTAATTATTCAGTTTGGCATTAAAATATTAGAGGTATTCATTTGTAGGATTATTCACATCGACGATTATATAATCCATTTATCTGTTCGGTTTTGATTATTTTGATTATTTGTAAAATAATCTATTCCAGCAGCAGAGTCGATTATTTTCTGGCTGATTACAATACAATTGCGCCTGCATCCGAGATTCGACTGGTTGAAATAATCAGAAGATTAATTTATTGTGATTATAATCACTAAAACTGAATACCTCTATTATCAAAAATTAAAATGATTAAGGACACCATTGGAGCATTCATCCTACAGTATTTGGATGAGGCGGAACTTTTCAAATCACATTCCCAAAGTAAAACTTCAGCAACGCAATTTCTCA